>JAGDQP010046806.1:0-15196 GCA_022664845.1 Lepisma saccharinum
GCGCAAGAGTATGTATGTGTGTATTCAAATTATTCTATGCTAATTCTATGTATCCTTTTTTGTGTATATTCAGTACCCATCATGCTGTATGTCTGCTTTTATTTTTTACTCAATTACAGCCGTTCACAGAAGAGCAGATTTCGTTATGTTAAGTTGCCACTTTTATTTTTCTTTCGTTATTGTTGAATCTCAGTAGCCCGCTTCAAACTTTCCCTTTTAAAAACTTTGAATTTGATTGGTTCCTTCAGAATTTTCGGAAAAGTTTGAGTTGAATGAACAATTGTTAAGTGAATCGTATATAGAGGCAGACGCCCCTTTTGTTAGTCTACTTATTTCAAACCAAGTCTTCGTGCATTAAACGTATAATCAGAGGTCCGTCCTCATGTCGGCTTCGATGCTGGACTTCTACTCTGGTAGCGAGAATAGTCCTTTTTGAAGTGTCCAACTGTGACGTAGAAATATTTTCCTGCCCCACAGTGAGGTCAGAGAAGCAGATTACAATTCAAGTAGAAATTAATTACGTAGATCAAATGGCTAGGTTAGAGATTTATATATCTGAATTGCTTATATAAAAGAAAAAAGTCGAATAAAAATGATCCTATCGAAAAAAAATTATTAAATCCTCCTGAATACTGGAGAGAATAAGTTCATTGAGATATATAAGACGATTAAAATAGATAGAGTAATTCTCAATTCAGTTAGGTAATGACTGGTTGAGTAATTCTCAACCAGTCATTTCCAAGCCAAGAAATACAAAATTTTACGAATCTACAGGTTAGATACATTACGCATAGTAATGTATCTAACTGTATCTAGTGACAATAGGATAGGTACCTTAAATTCAGGACAGGGTTGCCTTATTTTTTGCGGATTCTTCCGAACCGCGTCACATTCACAATAATTCTGCATTATTGAACTTGTTACGAATGATATTTTCTGGTGGTTCTTAACCTGTATAAATAAATAATAAATTCCGGATTTATTATTATTATTATTATTAGTAGTAGTATTCACAAGTGAAGAGAGAGAAATTCTTTACTTAACTATTTCAGCATCTGTAGATGCTCGAAAGAGTGTATTATTATTTTTATGTTTTGGCTTATTTCTCCGTTATTATGAATACCGCATTGTAAACGTATCCAGGGCCATATTATACCCTATTGACAACATCTGTAATCTAAATCTAAGAATCTTCATTAGTAAGTCGGTGTTCTATTCTATATCTTGGAAGATAACGAAACTCCTTTTGAAATACCAACATTGATCATTAAAACGAAAAGAGATAAGCCAAAAGTCATTAAAAACACTGTCGATACAAACAGCTAAACAAGTGAGTTGCTGATTGCTTTAGCAAAGGAATGTGATGGCTTGCATTTTCAGCCTGGGATATCGAATTAGGGGAAGTGGAAGATGTTCTTGATTCAGCTACGTGTAAACTGTGCACACTTAAGGAAAACGTTAAAGAAATGGAACAGGTTGCCAATCCACAGGGTGATGTCAAACTACCTAAACTCCAGTTACCAACATTCACCGGCAATTTACAGGACTGGCTTTCGTTTAAGAATCTATTTACAGCTAGTGTTCACATTTCTTAAGCGGTGCACAAAAGTTACAATATATGAAGTCAGCGTTAGTAGGTGAATCTATGGCAGTGACAGATGCGAATTACATTGAAACTTGGGAGTTGCTTAACCAGAGATACCACAACAAACGTGAGATCTTGCTCGATACCTTGAAAGATTAGTGGATCAACTTTCATTCAACATGAATCAGCTGTGGATCTACGTAAATTAATTGACACAACCAGTGAATGTGGACGTATTTTGCGCGTATTGGAACTACTTGTCGAACACTGGGATGGTATTTGAATTTACCATACGACAATCAAATTAGATAGTGTTTCCAGGCAACAGTGGGAACTTTCATTGAAAGATTCCGAATTACCATCGTTCGCCGCGCTAAGTCAGTTCTTAAACAAGCGTGCACGAGCGCTCGCTGCGTCTGCCTGTGCTCCAAGTAAGGAGCGTCCGTTGAATCCTAATCAAATAGTGCCGGAAAAGAGCGTGACGTCCACTTTCGTCAGCTCGCGGAAATTGATGTGAAAAGTGTAGCCAACCGCACGAGCTACATAAATGTAGAGATTTTCAGCAAATTTGTGTGAAAGATAAGCATGATTTTGTGAAGGCTAAAAAGTTGTTTTAATTGTTTGAGGGCAGGGCATCTCATATCAAACTGTGGTTCTACGAAGTTGCTAAATAAATTTCTCAAGTTTAATTTGGATATTTTAACAGCCACTAAATCTCGACCTACTGCCCCATCAGATGCACAATTTTAGTAGTTTGAGTGGGACAACAAACAACCCGTGCTCAAAGTTTAATTATTTTAATAATTAAATCGGCTCACAATGAAACGATGAATATTCTCTTATTGTGTTAAATTTAAACTCAGAAACTTGCCTGATTAATTCAGAAGTTGAAAGGATTATTCGTGACAAATTGCAATTTTCCCGGTGTACACTCGTCTTCACGACTCCATTTCGGTATTATTTTTCTTGGTATTAATTACTCTAGTTTTATATCCGCCTTTGCTGCTGAAACTTTAATCACACGATTATTACGTTTAACTAAATATTGAACTTGATATATTATTTAGGCGAAACACACAGAGTTCACCGTACTTGATATCACGTTTCAATCCATGACACGAAATTCCAGTCGGATATATCTAAGTGAAAACCAACCAACGAACTGCTCGACGAGAGAGGTCGTCAAGCACACCAAGTCGCAGGAACAGGTGGCGCGTCCACACGGGATTTCCAAGAACCCAGTGGACAGGCGTAGTGAGCAACGCTTGTTACGTTCTCTTTTAAGGCTTAGCACGACTAGCTAAATATAATGCAGTAGACCTCTTAACCTTTTATCGATTGTGTAATTTAAGCTCATTTCTGGGTTCCAATCTACGCAACATATTTATACAGGGTGGACGTTTTAACTTGATAATATGAAATAGCGCACAAACGATGCATTGTACAAAGAAATGTTACAAGCAAAAGTTAATTGACTTGAAGAAGATATATGTCAACGTATAAAATGTAGTCAAAGGGTAAACAATGTTGCCACCCCAATACAAACTTCCAAATGGAACATATACTCTTTTATGCCATTAAAAGATTTGGTATAAAGAGTTAATGAAAAACAAAAACGAAAGTTGGTTTGTCAGTGTTGCCAACTAAGGGATTATGAAGCTCTCTATAAATTAAGGTGTCCGTACAGAAATGTACAACCACAACAATACTGCAGAATAAAAGGATGTAATGTAGGGAGTAAACCGTAGAATTCACAGCATCCAATGAGTAACGGGTTTGACACAGGAGCCATCCAAAAATGAGGGCACATTACGTCGTTTAGGACTTTTTCTTTCTACGGTTACGCAAACATGTGCCTTTTTTAAGATTACAGGGTTTGTCATTGATTTCTTTAAGTAGAATTTATATTACATTGACTTCTCCTTAGAAGAGTTTAATTTTCCGGATATCAAGGTTTCCATTTTCAGCGTCATTTCGTTTTTTATTTTAGCCGCTCGAACCATGAAGTTTATGGCCAATTACCTTTTCCATTCGTTAGCACATTTCACAGCACAAGACAAAGTTTGTGGTCATTTACTGTTTTTCGTGTTTAACCACATCTTTGATTTATTACATTATAAATAACTTGATCTCATTCACATAGATGTTCACTTCGCAACAAGTTATTTACTTTACACGCTCTGACATCACCTGCCCTCTTTCGAATCAAACTAACTATTACCATGATAATTGTCCGAGCGCTATTTAAAAAAACAACTATTTTTCTTACTGTAAGTAGATTTTACAAAGAGAGAAAAATAAAAGTGTATCAATAAACTAACCTTCGCTACATTGTCCCCCACTACAAGGTTTTACAAAAAACTTTTTTAAGATTGCAAAGTTATCATAAATTTTTGATGAATGATTCGAAAAATGGATTAACATGTTAGGTTTTATCTGCAGTCTTCATTGGATCCATATAAGATGACATAATCAGCGCGCTACAATACAGTTGGAGAATAGAGACTTCATCTCATTTGACAGGCATGCCTAATTAAAATTTTACAATGCATAACTATATACAGGAACATTTAATATAAACAATAAACACAGACTCCTACAAAAAAAACACAAGTAACTCATGCACATAAACATACAGTAACCAAGCACTTTTATTATTTGCACTATTGATTTTTAATATACTTTTAAATCATTCAGTTACTTGAACTGCAAAGTTAATACTTCATTCTCAAATAGTACTGCAAAATTTACTATTGAATCAATAGAATTAATACAAATTCAAAGCAATTTCGAAGTTAACTATTGCAAATACGATTTTCTAAAATTTCTAATTTAATTTCTTCAAAGAGTTATTAGTCAGAAAAAAAATAATTTAAATAAAATTTCAAATCTTAATAATCTACTAAACTAATACAAATTTATCAAGTCCAGTCCGATGTTGAAGCTCAACTTAATCATCTTGATAACAGAACTCAACATCAATCAATCGCTAATTTTAAACTTCACAAACATTTAACAATCAAAACATCATCTTCAATAAAGGATTACGCATTAACATCTTGCTTTGCAAGGCATATTCATATCATCTAAATATCAGGATCCCTGGAATTCATAAATCAAACAATATCACATTATTCATTTTGAATACTCAAGCATGGAAATTCAAACCGGTTAATTTCATCAAATAGAAATCTAATGAACTCGAGGCATATAATATCGCTTTGTCTCTGTCACATGCGACCTCCTAGTTTTGTCTGGAACATTTACATCTTCCAGCAAAAAACGTATTCGGAGTTAATAATTTAACTATTTTATAAGGATCAACCCATTTAGCTGATATCTATGTTGTTTTATCCTTTAAGGACGCTTGAATGTTACTCTTCGCTTCTCATAGCTTCCTTCCAGACTTTAACACTATCAGGAACACATGTCATCGTCAGTTATTCTCCAACGGATCTCTATGGGAGTAGATACTGGTCTGCCAAAGAATAACTCCATTGGAGAATACTTTAAACCTATATGATCGCAAATATTGAGGCTATACTAGAAATCTGACCAACTTCTACCCATTTACTTTGATATTCAGAGAAGTACGCTCTCACGGATGTTTTTGAGTTCTTTATAAACCTTCTGGCCTCAGCGTTATATGGAGACAACCTAGTATGTTCAATTCCTAACGAATACAAATAAGATCTAAACTTATCATGAACAAATACGCTAGCATTATCTCTTGAAAGACTCTCAGAAAAAACATACCTAAAGATCAAATCATTTAACTTCAAGATAATTCCTTCAGTATTTATTTTTCTCATCTTCTCTACAAACAAACATGGTCGCATGATCAACACATATTAAAATGAATGGAGTTCCTTCATTCGAAGAAAGTGGACCAACTAGATCTATCATCCAGTTTAGGTTTATTCTCTGAACCACCTTTGATCATAATTCTACCATAACCTTAGTATTTCTCTCTTTCACCTTTTGACATACATCGCATGACCTAAAAAACCTTAACTTGGTCCACCGTGCCATCCCAGGAATATCTCATCGTGTGCAATGTGCGATATATTTTCAAGTGACCTCCGGTAAGTCTGTAATCATAAAACAGCTCAATTATATTACGTTGGATAGACCCTGGAATTACGGGTTGTTAACAGCACGAGTTTTTCTTATAACAAAATGTCTTTTTTTTTCAACCTACATCCTTCCACTCTTTTTCCACTTTGCAAATCTTTAATATTTGGGCCTAACACAAGATCCTTTCCTTGCAGTTCCGGTAATGCCTCATTAACAAGATTTTTCCGAAAAATAATTTCTTCTCAAATGTCCATCCCCCACATTCGTCTTCATCGCATCAAATTCGTAGGGATCATATACTCTCGAGAAAAAAATCAGCGACCTTATTATCACTAAAACGGATATGGTTGTTCTTGAATTTAAATTGTGACAATTCTTCTATCATGGATCCATATTTCAGCATTCTTTTCGGATTGCTAAAGAGCCAGGACAAAGCTCGATTATCCGTATAAATATCAATCTTAGTCAATGGACTATGTAGTGTCGATACTTCCAGATTGTTTTTACTAGGGACAGAAACTCTTTCATAAATTGACCTATGCCGGTCAGCCTCAGATAATTTTGTCGAGTAAAATCGCACAGGTCGTAACTGCTTCTCATCATATTGAGATACGCAACCCAGCAACTCCTTTACCAGATCCATCAACATTGACAATATTTTTTTTCAGTATCAGTTATCTTCAAAATCACATTTTGTTCAGTATCTTAAACGAAATAATCCTGATAGCCTTCAGGATAGCCTTCACTCTTTCATCATCTGTCTCTTCTGTCTTACCATCTACCTTAAACCCCAAGTAGTCAATTCTACTTTGACATAAATTT
This sequence comes from Lepisma saccharinum, assembly GCA_022664845.1. Lineage (NCBI taxonomy): Eukaryota > Metazoa > Arthropoda > Insecta > Zygentoma > Lepismatidae > Lepisma > Lepisma saccharinum. Next base: position 6,485 of record JAGDQP010046806.1, read on the forward strand.
AATTCATCTGGAAATAAAGTTAGTCCATTTTACTTAAGACGATCCAATACTAACTTTAAAGCGTTAAAATGATCTTCCTTGCTCTTATTACCAATAACTATGTCATCAAAGTATACTCGGGCTTCATAGGGTTCCAGATCGTCTAAAATTCTACCCATTCCCTTTCCAAAACACTGCAACCAGTCTTAATACTGACTGACAAACGGTGTATGCATAACATCCTTTCGGAGTTGTATACTTCCTGGATTCCTCATCAATATGAACTTGATTATAAGCCTTTTTAGGATCTAACTTAGATATAATATTACCCAACCAGGCTATACAAACATTCTTCAATATTCGGAGAAAGATAACCATCATCCATTAGCATCGAATTAACATGAATATAGTTTACTGCCACTATCCTATAACTACCCCCCCCCCCTTTATTCTTCACTAGGAAACAACGAAGAAATCTTGAGTGTTCATCCTCCTCTAATATTCCCTGATGAATTATTTCTCGAGTTAATTCGCCAGAAATTTCCCTTTTCTCCTTAGGAATTGGAAACGGAGTTTGTTTAAAGCGTATTGGATCTAATAATCTTATAATCTTTGGAATTAGATTATTCTACACGTATAATCTTTCAAACAATCTCTATCATGTATGACATCAGAATCATGAATCCAACTTTCGTCAATCTCTTGTTCCTTCTTCACTTCAAACTCACAATCTTCCATTTGTTCAGTCAGCACATGAGCCCCGGAATCTCCTTCACTATCTTTCTCCATCTGGTCCTTGATGCCATAAAACTTTTCACGATAATCATCATCGTTCGAGGAGCCTTGACTGTCAGCTTCTTCCTTCACACTAATTCGTTATTTATATATTTTCGTTATACTTCTTTACAATTATAACATACAACTCAGTTGTATTAAGAAATTCTTAATCTGATTTCACGTAATAGTAGTTCCTTTAATCTGATACAAATTCCGACATAACTAGCTTCGAGCATGAACTAAGCTTACGTAATCTTCTCAGGTGTGAGGCCACTCAGGATATTAGGACGGAGAAGCTGGAATTAAGATGTTCGCTTGGAGGCACGCTGGCTTTTGCACAAAAGGGTGGGGCAAAGCTTAATTTTCTATAAACCTTGGTTAAGATTATTCACTCTTGCAATGCAAGATGCAATGCACCGGAAAATGAAAGACGGTAGATCGTAAAAACATTTAATAAGGTTTAGCTAACAATGGTTCAAACTATAAAAATTGATACACGTGACTAATCAAATAGGTTTTATAAAAATGGGGCCTGAACATAGGACACCCAAAGTCCATGAAAACTTTCTATCAATTTCCGGAAATTTACAAAACCTTATCGCTTCGTTCACACAAAGGTCTATTTAATTTAACAGCAACGGTATAATTAATCTAATTTAAATCCCAAACAAAATAAGACTATTTTTCCACTTAATTTTATCTAGTTTGTACCTGAGTCAGGTACCCCAAAGGCCACAATTCAAACATGTAACCAACTTGGGCTATCAAATCACAATTAACAGTTCAATTTACGTGGTTTTTAAATGAACAAAGTCTGATTAAACTCTGGAAACAAATCCTGAGACCTCAACACAGTTAGTAGCAAGAACAAACATACCATTTTAACACAATCATTCGCAACAACAAACGTACTACGCTTGGCAGTTAACTTTAAACATCTCGACCAATTTAAGTTCTCTGAAGAAAAATATTTTCTCACAAATTTTAGTCACTCACAAACGTTTTGTAATTTAGCATAACCGAGTTACTAATTCCTCAAGTTTAATTTGGATATTTTAACAGCCACTAAATCTCCGACCTACTGCCCCATCAGAAGCACAATTTTACTAGTTTGAGTGAGACAATAAACAACCCGTGCTCAGAGTTTAATTATTTTAATCATTAAATCCGCTCACAATGAATCGATGAACATCCTGTTATTCTGTTAGATTTAAACTCAGAAAGTTGCCTGATTAATTCAGAAGTTTAAAGGATTATTCGCTACAAATTGCAATCTTCCCGGTTTGTTTACATCCTTGTTCACCATTCCATTTCGGTGTTATTTTCCTTGGTATTAATTACTCTCGTTTTTATATCCGCCTTTGCTGCTGAAACTTGAATCACGACGATTATTACATTTAAATATTGAACTCGATAGATTATTTAAGTCAAACACACGGAGTTCGCCGTACTCGATGTCCAAGTTTCAATCCATGACATGAAATTCCAGTCGGATATATCTAGGTGAAAACAAACCAATGAAGTGCTGGACGAGACAAGTCATCAATCACACCAAGTCCGCACGGAACAGGTGGCATGTCCGCACGGAATTTCAAAGAACCCGACAGGCGTAGTGAGCAACGCTTGTTACGTTCTCTTTTAAGGCTTAGCACGACTAGCTAAATATAATGCGGTAGAGACCTTAACCTTTTATCGATTATGTAAGACCTAGACCTAGTGAGCAATGCTCTGACATCACCTGCCGTCTTTGCAACCAAACTGTAACTATTATCATCGTAATTGTCCGAGCGCTATTAAAAAAAAAAAATCTTACTTTAAGCAGATTTTAGAAAGAGAGAAAAATAAAAGTAGCAATAAGCTAGCCTTCGTTACAATATCAACTTGCTGACTTTTCTTAGTAGCTTGCCGTTCATTTTGAAATATTGCTCCTTTTCTAGGTATTTCTTTTTTTACAAGAACTAGAATCGTATCGTTTTTGTCTTCTTCGAGTCTTATTGCTAGTAGCCATAATGGGTGCCTATTATAATATTTAAATATTTTCCTGTTAAACCAGCTCTTAAGCTTAAACTAAGCTTCATATAATCTTCTCAGGGAATGTGGATATCTTCGAGTATTTTAGGAATGACGTCATCAGCTTTTCTTCATTAAAAATCAAGATGTCCACTTTTATGGACCTCAGTATAAGAGGTGGGGTGATATCTATAAAGCTGGCCTAGAGTAAAGAATTTACTCTAGCAGGATGTCACCAGTGTAACATTAATAAAAGCAAGGTAAAACTTCGACGAAGTAATTTAATGAACTTGAAAAAGAAAGTACAATTCATCTCTGCTACTACATTGCTCTTTTAACTGCATTAGTACCTTAGTTGTCCAAGTTTTCCATCTTGTATGCTCACTGAAAATTATTACATCAAGTTGCCAAAATTAAACGACATTTTAGAAATATCAGAACAGTAATTTACATAATAGATTCTTTTCTAACAACCATTTTCATCCTTTAAAAGTACATACAAAATTACATAGCAATTAGCCCAGCCATCTCTATTCTGAAAAGTATTAATGCTGCTTAAAACAGTGACACATCAAGCGAACCATACACCGACTTTCTTGCATTTCGACGTTATATAGCCTAACGTTGCGTAATGAAACAAACTGAAACCGAAATGAAGTCAAACCAGCATCAATCTTATCTAAACGGACAACAGGTAAATATTACATATGTAAATCTAAACAAACAGGTAAATATTACATACGCAAATCTAAACAAACAGGTAAATGATATACATAAATCCTATTTAACAAAATCAAATCTTGGCAACCGAATCTTCATGTAACAGCTGCATTGCAAACGAATCTTTAAGTAACAGTCATACATCATAATAAATAAGCGTTCATATTCGGCTTATCTTAAATTGCATTAGTTTGCGTTACAGTAGTATAGGTTGAATTCGTATCTCGTAAACTTAGCATCGCCACCGCCTTTAACTATTCCGTAAGTTACATACAAGATCGTAACCTTTTGGCTTTCTGAAGGAGAGAGAGTAACGAATCAGAGTAGTAACGGTGTGTCACTACTGTGGAATCGGGAAGTTTAGAGCGGGCCTGTTCTGTATGCGGGAGGATGTGACCTTACTTCAAGGTATGTGCACTGCGTGGTTCGGTGCGCAACATAACTATAGGTCCCGGCATTCCGCCATACACGGGTGAGACTAAGGAAAATGTGGGAGAACCCCATTCGGTATGGTCTCTGATCCACCCGAACAGGGTCTGATTTTTTTTAAATTTCCTTAAGAGCCTTTATAAAGGCTACTTAAGCTCAGGCCGAGTGGATGATGATGGGAGAATTGGTGGAATGACGAAAGTTTAAGGAAACGGAAGAACCCCGAGAAAACCCATGCACCCGGTGTTTGTTCACCAAAAAGTCCACATAGCACAAGCCGGGATCGAACCAAGGACCTCACGCACAAGCGGTAAGCGCTTTACCACTGAGCCACCGGGACCCTGACTAAACTCTAATACTTCCTTGTATTTAAAGATCACAAAGGTAAAGTGTTGTAGATTTTAGATATCAATATTATTCTAGAGTTATAATGACAGTTCTGATTCCATTCTAACAATAGAAAATGCAATGATTTTCATTATTATGCACTTCCGTGAAGTGCACTCATTTAAGTAATGATTTAGAAACAAAAAATAATTAACCTCCACTGGGTTTTAAAGTGTTTTTTTCCAAGTGGGTCAAACCCGAAAAAAAAACCGTTGGGTTTTATTAGGCTCGGTCCACCTTGTCAAACCGTACCCATACCCCACTACGAAATACTTTGATTGCAGTCATATTATTCTGTCCCGTAATGCAAATAGTTGGTACTGACAAACACTAAAATATTTAGTTATACTTGTGATCTGTGATGAGCAATAAATCTAATCTGAAATCAGTGATATCGAAATATTTGAAGGAATTAGCTTAATTTAGTAAGAACCACATCGAACCGCCCCGCATGACACAGAGGATTTATTCCCTAAGCATCACATTTGTACCTACAATAAATTACTTCTAGATAAAATCTTTATTTAAGAAAAATTGAAAACAGATTTAAAGAAACCTTTGAGCTTTTGCATCAGGCCTCCACTACGTAATACTTTGAACGCACTTTTTTTGTAACGCAATGCAACAAATTGGTATTGACAAACAGTAAAATATTTAGTTTTATTTGTGTTTTGTGGTGAGTAATATTCAATCAGAAATGAGTCACATCGAAATATTTATTTATTCTACGCTGACATTCTAGGCTCGCTCGTATCTAGACTGATAGTAACTAGGCTCACCTACTCCTAGTAACCTCCGCACTTTCTTCTCCATTTGGTGTTTTGTCCGTTCCCTTTAGTCATTTTCCCGCCTCCATAACCTGGCCACTCTGTTACCCAGTGTCTGTAGGCAACATGCCGACTCCTTAGCACCTGTCCCGTTCCATTTTCTCTCCTATTTTGTGAACATGCTTCTGCGAAACGTTACCGTTTTTCTTGTGTGTTTATGATGTTCGTGTACACCTGTTTTTGCAACCTAGTACCTGTCATAGATTTGTTGGAGTGTACATATACTGCTTTCTCATATTCTATGGATTGTTGTAAAGTGTGAAGACTGCGTCATCTGTATGATGAAGTAATAAGCAAATGTTCTGTTTACTTAGAAGTGGATGTCGAATATTAGCAAATGCTTTGTGCTCATATGAGTGATGATGTGTTTTCAAAGTAATATCGAAATATGAGGATAGAATCATTAAAAGCATATTTAGGAGAATGTGCACGTTTGTATATCAAGGAAGAAACTACGATATCAGTTCTGTAATATGAAATATGATATTATTATTTTCGTTATTAGGATAAACAATCAACAATTTACGGTGTGCTTTTATGATGTATGATGTGTTTTTTTATGATCTCATAATACCAAAGTAAGCAACAAATATCAATAAATGAGATTGTATCATATGATTGGTCTAAGGAAACATCATATAGCAAAATTCGGATCAAGTTTAGATACTCCCCAAAGTTGGAGTAAATTAATCAAATGCGTATAAAAGACCACTTCGTATATTTGGGACATTTATACATTAAGGATTAAAGTAAAAGTAAGGCTATTCAAAGCTTAAAAGAACTGAAAGTAAAGATAACTTTTTTTTAGTCTTATATATATGTTTTTTTTTTTATTATTATTATTTAGGGGGCCCACCTTTCCACCCCTGCCTTTCTGCGTTCTTTGCACATACATATGGTATGATAAGATACGTATAAGATGGTAAAAAAAAGGTACTATTTTCACGTGATAGGAGTGAAAGTGGACAGAGAGGACTGGTGGTAAGGAGTCGCCATATCAGCCGAGCGGTGCCAAGTAGCTTTACACGAAACACCAAAAAAGAATGAACAACAGTTAAATCACAATTTTCAAGACACCACTGTTTACTTACTAATTACCCCAGTACCACCAAATCTCAAGTCACAGGGTTCATGGGGTGCTGAGTTATAAGCCCCCAAAATTAGGCTTTTTTTTCGTGTAATAACCACTCACTGACTGACATAAATGTTTGACATGTTCCCGACTAGCTAGAAATTCAAGAATTTGGTATAAAGGTGTATGACCATGAGTAGGTAAAGAAAAAATCCGACAGTTTGAAAAAGTCGCTATCTTGGATCCAAAATGGGCGCCAAACCCATTGTTGTATAGAATACGCAGCGTAAACCGCTGGGGCCATTGATTTGAAATTTGGTGTGGACGTACAATATCACTAATAGATTAAGAAAATATTTTTAAATTTTCTAAAAGTCGCCATCATGAATCCAAAATGTCGGACACTAAAAATCCTATTTCTACACCGTTTGAGCTAGGAAAATGAAATTTGGTATGAATGTACATGATCACTAGTAGTTTAGAAAAATGTTACAAAATGTTGAAAAAGTCGTCATCCTGGATCCAAAATGTTGAAAAAGTCGCCAAACCCATTGTATATAATACACAGTCTAAACGGCTGCAGCTATAAACATTAAATTTGGTATAAAGATACATTATCACTAGTAGGTTACTAAAATATTACACAATGTATCAAAAGACGACCCCAGGGGGAGGGGGGCACAATAGCCCCTCAAATTGTAAAATCAATATAAATGTTCTGTCGTATTCCCGAATAGCTATAGATACAAAATTTTACACATGTTTAGGAGAGACACAGGAATTGTATAGAAAATATAACTGTTCTGCCATCTTTTTTCATTAGCTATATAAGTTGTTGCGAAGTGATCATTTTGTGAACGAGATCAAGTTATTCATAGTATAAAATATGAGACGTTATTTTTGTTTTTTGTAAACAGTAAGTGGCCATAAAAGTTTGGTTTGCTTTGTATATTGTATTAATCAATGAAAATGGTTTCTGGCCATAAACTATATGGTTCAATCTAAGAAATGAAAAATGAATGAGAGAGAAGCACATGATGAAGAGTAATATACAAACAAAACCTACCCCTAAATAGAAAATTATATTTACAAAAAGTTGTGAAATCCGAATCCAAAACACTCCGTGTCAAGAACGAAGTCAAAAACGAACGTACAAAAAAGAGAGAGATTTCAGCATATGGAAGTTCTGATATATAAAAAATTGGCTAAGTTCTTTCCTAAGTAGTTCCATATCGATTTATTTAACAAGGAAGGGTCACGGTTCTCAAACACACAAATCCTATTCACACCTAATACATCGCATGCAACATAACGAGATATGTAGATTACCAAAATTTAAGGTGCCATGGTCCAGGGGGAGCGGAGCTAGGGGCTCCGGAACGTCGAATGTCACAAAAATGTATATAAAGGCAGTAGTGAGGTTTTAATGGAATATCTTGAAAACGGGAAAAGTAATCAAAATAAAATTTGCATAACATATAACTGACCACAAGTAGTAACAAAAGCCATAAGCAGTGTTGCCATCTAGGAATCAGTGTTGCCAACGCAGAACAAAGTTACAATTTTTTAAGTAGCATTATATACCAATTAATGCACAGTGGAAAAGTACATGCAATAGAAAAGAAAATAGTACAAGTTGGTTGCAAGTGTTGCAAACTATGGAGATACATCACACCAACACAAAATTTGCAATACTATGGTTCCAGCGTTCACAATGTTCTATTGTTTGTTACTAGTGCCTTTTAAATATATCTTACTTGACACATGGTTCCATTCAGTGGTGACAATGCTTTCACTATTCCCCAAGCCTCGGTAGTATACGTGCTGATTAGCGTTTTTACTGTTATTCCAGATACCAGCATATTGGCCTGTGTCTCCACATATATTTTCTAACCCGACAACTTTCAGCTCATATATCTTCCATAGTTTGCAACACTGTGCAACCAACTTGTACTATTTTCTTTTCTATTGCCAGTACTTTTCCACTGTTCATTTATTGGTATAATGCTATTTAAAAAAATGTAACTTTGTTCTGCGTTGACAATACTGCTTCCTAGATGGCAACACTGCTTATGGTTTTTGTTACTACTTGTGGTCAGTTATATGTTGTGCAAGTTTTATTTTGAATACTTTTCCCGTTTTCAAGATATTCCATTAAAACCTCACTACTGCCTTTATATACATTTTTGTGACATTCGAAGTTCCGGAGCTCTTAGCTCCCCCCCCCCCCGGACCATGGCACCATAAATATTGGTAATCTACATATCTCGTTATGTTGCATGCGATGTATTAGGTGTGAATAGGATTTGTGTGTTTGAGAACCGTGACCCTTCCTTGTAAGTAAACATTTACCTGTGTTAACATAAAGAGGGAAAACAAATGTGAACACTGTAGATATGATGAAATTTACTTTATTGTATATTGGCTTTACTTGTAGTGGTCCTGTAATTGAAAAAAAAAAAACATATTTATAAATTCAAAATTTCTAAACAGTTAGGTCAGTTTCCTAAA
>JAGDQP010046807.1:716-15196 GCA_022664845.1 Lepisma saccharinum
GAAATGGTTGTGTTAATACAACACTTTTCGATGTTCTTGGGTGGCCACCTTTTGTTTTAATTCAACACAATGAACGTGTAATTTCGGTGATTCAAGACTCTGATTGTGCTAGTTTGACAAACTCCATTGTGCTAAATAAGTATTGACAACACATCCATTGTGCTGAATCACCAAGATCAACACCGTTTGTTGTTTTGATTTAACACAAGAAAAAGTGTTAAATTAACACAGACATTTTTTGCAGTGTAATCTCCGCTTAAATATTCATAAACTAAAATAATCACAGCTATACCTTGCGAAAATTCTGGGACTATAGCACTGTTGAAGATGCGTTTGTTGTTGCTGCGACTTTCGTTAGTTGTATAGTCTGCCTTGTTCAACTTCTGGAATAGATCCATATACTTCCAAGTTGGTTAGGTGGTACAAGAAATACATTTGGCAACACAATGCAGCACTCGTGGGCCGAGCTCACGCTTGAATTACCCGTTCCCACCCGCTAGTCGGCCCTTGACTTTTCCCAGCCTTTGAGCCTCACAGTTTATTGCTGAATATGTTTTTATTTCTTTACATGAATGTTTTACCCTAATAATAAAGTTGGTTCTTCAATACGTACGGTATGCCCTGGTGTTCAATTATGTGAATTAAATAATTTTATAATTATAACTCAACGTGTGACCTAAAGTTAACGGAAAACCACAGGCCGCTTAGCGGGCAGGATAGATGAATCAAGTGCAAGCTCGAGCCTACAAACGCTGCGTTGGGTTGCCAAACGTATTCCCTGTATATGCCAGTATCATCCTCTAATTTTTGGTACCAAGTGAGACTTTTATTTTAACAGTGATGTTTAGTAAGTTTTTCTAGCAAGGGACTGCTGGTAAATATTTGTTTTCCTCGAAGGAGTCCTCGAGGAAGTGGCTTTGAAGTTGTTTTCCATGTTCATTGTTGTTGTTTGGTACTTAAATCTCATATTGCACTTCATGCAATGTAATTTATTGGCAAAAGAGTTACTATTTCGTTACAGTCAGATAATTAAGTTTAGCTGGCCTAGGTAGTCGTTTTAGAATTTGAAAGACGCTAAGTTATTAAGTACATAAATATCTGCTTGAAATTTTCGCTTCCTGAATATAAAGCAGAACTTGATGAATCCCCATAATTTCTGCTTCATAAGAGGATATTCCAGATGATAGTCTCAATTGATCTTCGTAAGCTAGTTGAGGCACGCAGATCATAAAGTCAATTTGGTGATCTATCTGAAGAGAGTAGCACTATCTCAGGACAGCGGTCGTTTATGTAAATCTCAAACAGAATTGGCGATGGTGAGGATGTCTTCACGTATTGCTTCAGGAGGCCATTGAGGTTTATGAATTTGGAGATGATGAATATAGGAGAAGCAGGTTGATATAGCAGGATAACGTAGGAAATCGTTGAAGTCTTGGGAACACATAATGTAAGCCTTATAGAGCAAGGAAAAGCGTTATTGTGGAGGTAGGTGTCTACCATATATTTCTGCCATAGAACAATGAAAAGTGTTACATCGTATATGCTTTTTTAGATTACTAAAATAATTACGATCATAAGAATTATGGGTGAATCTAACTTCTGTTCAAACTACTACCTTAACCTGGTTCTCGTGCTTTTACTTCAGTCTTACAAGTATCACGGATCTAACAAAGGTTATACGACACAGAGGTTTAAATTATAAAATAAATCCTAAAAATGAATTGATTGTAGCCTAACATTTTGTAGATTAGTTGTACCATCTTTCTTCTACACTATTAAAGCTGTACTCATTATTTGGATGCTATATATTTCGAAAACGAAAGAAAATAACTCATGAAGTGAACTCCGATTAACGCCTAACTTTCATTTAGATTATTAACGTAAGAAGATAACCGTCGTAAGTTGACACTGATTAAATTCGAAACCCAAGTTAACGCTAACTTGGATTTACATTACTAAAATGATCCAGGTTAACGTTAACCATGGTAAAACGTTAGTAATGTAAACAAGGCGTTATTCCTGTTCAACGAAAAAGGAATAACTTATACTGACAACGACCATACGCACAAGCATTGCTAGTATCGAGGTTGTACTCAGAGACGTCAATACTACACTCACAGTTTTATTTCTGCGACATTTTGTATACCGGTACTTTAAAAACCATTGAGCTCTACGTATCGAAACTGGAGTAATCGGCTAGTATCAAAGATAGACGCCTGACCAAACATTTAATCTCGATCGTACACTTTCAGTCTAATCCAATAAAGATCAAAACTTCAGTTCTAACTCCTTTTTTTATGTTTGTTATCGCTGTTAGAACCGTTTCTATTCCTGTCTTAATTCTTGAGTTATGCATGTTCATATAATACACGATATGCTGTTAATAATATTTAAGTTCTTTTTCAATAATAAAGATATAAATCAACAAATGGGCCGCACAACGACTACAAACATAAAAAACTGAGTTAGGATTAAGAATGTGGCCCATATTGAAGTGGATGATCAAGAATAACAGTTTCCTCTGCTTCCTGATTTCATATATTCATTAAATGAGGCACGTATCTAGAAATTGGTTTTGAGAGGGGTCCACAGATTTCCGAGAAGGGATCCAAAGTGCTTCTGAATGTGAAATGTGTATTAAATACATATAATTACTCCTAAAACTATACTAATTCTGTATAAATCTGAGAGTTTGGGGGTCCGAATCCCCCGAACCCACCCCTTAAATATGTCCATACATTAAATGTTTAACTGCATCGATCAGTCCACTATCTCTTTTAGACAGAGGTCATTGTTAAACAGCTTCTCGCCTCTATCGTTGCTTTTCTCTCATTCCTAATTGTGTTCCGCAATCATTGTTTTCGTTATTTACATATGCCTTTTTTCTCTGTGATCATCTATTAACTCACATCTGCAGGTTCATGATCAGCATTTACCTAGGTCAAACAATCGTAACTTTTTTGTTTCTTATGAACGAGTCCATCAAAAATCGTAACAAGTTGTCATCACACATTTATGAGCAGAAACAAATATCAACAATCTTAGTGTAAATCAACAATCTTGCTGTCACAAACTTGTGTTCGCGGACAGTTTAAAGAGTAAATCAATTATACTTCAAATTTTTCTGCTATCTAGGAAGGCAAGCGCGTACCTAAAAGTTGGTTTCGGGGGGGAAGTCTATCGTCTTCAAGGGGGGTTCCGAGGTCTGTCTGGGTCAAGGATGTTCTAATAGAGGATATGCGATTTCGCCAAGAACATGAAGCCAAACGTCACAACTTAATCTCACCCACTTAGCCTGCTTACTCCAACCAAAAACATTGATTCCGGCTAACCAAGATGGCAGCGAGCTCTGTAGTTGGCTGCTAACCAATCAGGTGTGTCGTGTTGGTTGATGCTCAGTTGTTTTCTGACTTCCACTCTTTCGCTAGGCATAAGATAGCTATAAACAAATCCTGTATTAGAACATCCTTGGTCTATGTGTAAAATTGACGTAAAAAGCATATTTTTGCAGATAATGCTAATTTTACAAATAATTCTGAATTTGGGTACGTGTACGTCCCTGTGCGAAGGTATTCATCTAGTTACTAGATTCTAGTAGTACCATAGATCTCATAATGTGATCTATGGTAGTACCTAAAATTCCCAAAACAAATAAGAAACGTCAGTTGAACTGAAAGTTCCATGTGTGGGGAGAGAAAAAGGAAAGCATTTTTTAAGTAATAAAGAAACATCCGAACATCTAATCGAACTGTTTAGTGGTGCATCTATAACGGAAAGCAAAATATTTGGTGAAAACTTCTGAAATCGATTACAAATAAGCTATGGAACAGGAAGAAGCTTTGGAAACAGAAACTGTCTCATTGGAAGATTTACTGTCGCAGTATCCGCTGGCAAAATCTATCGCAAAGCATTTGATAAAAGCAGATTTAAATAATGTAGGAACAGCTTTTGGAAATCGAACTCCCATAGCACTCCGTTCGGTGATAAAAAACAGGAACTCATGCATACTACCAAACTGCAATATATTCAATTCAAACATTACAGACATGGCCAAACATATTAAAGTAGACCACAAACTTCGGACATTTTCATTCACTTTTAATAGAGACACTAACGGGAAATTTCTAATTGTGAAAAAATCCGTCTTAGAAGAAAGTCCAATACTTATAAATGACAGTGTTTGGGGAAGTTTTCTTCTATACTTGCACCGTAAAAACGAAGTGCAAGACATTATTTTACAATGGCTTGATTATACTAAAGAACAAAGCTTTACCTGTACCATTTATATTTGTGATAAAACATACAAAAATACTTTTCAATGCTTTTATAGAAGAATAGACAGTAAAAATAGAAAAGTGGTAGTTACGAGAACACCATTTACAGAAGATGTGGAAACTCATGTGGAGATAAAATATAACATCTATGCTAACAAAGCGACGTAGATGAATTAAATACAGGAAACAAGAATTGTAATTTGTTTATTTCATTGTGTTGTCCATATTCCGAGCAATAATACTAACTAAGAACAGTATGGAGGTCCCAGTATGTTGAAGATGTTAAACAGTAGAAATACACAGATACAGTTGGAGAAAATTACATCACAACTACAACAAGTGCTCAACTGCATCACAAGTCCTGAATATAACCAAAGCTCTGGCAGTACTAAACATACAAAAACAGACAATTCTAATAAACATATAACAATGTCTTACCTTCTTTTGCAGTAAGTGAACACAAAATTAAAATTCTTGTTGGAGTGAAGCAACTATGCCAAAGGTAATATGTCATACATCCTCATTTCCACGAATGTCTTGCTGCACAATCCTCTGGGACTTGTGGATTGAAGTACCGTAACTCAGAATTTCGCACAACGAGAGACGTCTGTTTAGTTGGAGGAAGACCTGATTCACCTTAAATTCGTTGGGGGAATTGTGCTTATTATTGTGTACTTCGAAAAGAAAATAAGAGAAAGTCATATGTCAATAGCAAAACCGAACAAAAGTGTTCAGACATAATAGTTTTTAAGTTGCCGTGGAAAACGACTGAACAGGAATTGCGTGAGTACTTTGAGTGAATTGGGGAAGTTCTTATGGCACAGGTTGTAAAGGATTCCAAGACATTCCAGTCGAGAGGTTTCGGTTTTATAAGCACAATTACGAAGCACAAATGCGTGTTTTGGCATAGAGGCATATGCTGGATCGAACAGATAATGCAGATGATTGGAGGCGCTTGGACATATACCGGTGGTCATTGTACTATTAAGTCCTGCTGATTAATCATCAGACTAAATGTCATTATGTTGCTTCGTTGGTCTTCAATTGTGAGGATTATGAGAAAAAAGGTACAGTTGCAGAAAAAACTTGAATTTTAGTGATATCCTGGCACAAACTTCCAATTCATGAAGGAATATTAAGGCATCAGTTTATCATTATTGATGTGGTAATATTGTCGAAGTTCTTTTCACCATGTTTTTAAAGTCATTTAAAGTCATTACAAGAAGGTAGATAAATATGAAGATTCAATAGAATTGGCAACATTGAAAAACAAATGCTTTTTTGCTTGTGTAATATAATTGTATATATTATTGGTGTATTGTGATTGTATTAGTTAATTCTTTATCCTATGTAGACATTTTTTAAAAATGTTCACAGTTTGTGAACGAGAACAGTATTAATGTCTGTCAATATTGTGTTCATATACCTCATACTTAAGATTTCCATGTACATAAAGAAAATATGGCGGAACTGTAACTTTCTGACGTAATTCATAAGAGAATATGTGGCATTTATTTGAAACATTTTATTATGAAATAAAGTGAACCTAATAAACATATCCTAAAATCTCTCGCAAGAAAATCAGTTGCATTTGGTATGTGGATAATCAGACCATTTATAACAAAATGTTTTACCATTGTCATTGATAGATGAAAATACCCAATTTTTTGCATGGTTCTTACTTTTTATTCGTACGAGCAAAGTGTGATTTTTATTTATCGTAGAGAAATGTACGTTTGTAGACTTCAAAAGAACCATTTTGCTTCTAAAGAAAACTTAGAAATTTTAAAATTGATGTGTATACATTTGAATGTCCTTCTAAATTCATGTGTGGTATCTCATAAGGAATTTGGTTCGTGTACAAGATATACGAACGTGCATTTCAGAATATTTTTTTTTACTTGACAAATAAAATAAAATTATATGAAAATCAACTATCGATATTAAACGTGGAAGAATCAAGATCAAATATCAGAAATGTCTTCCAATTATTGAAACAAAGAGAAAACCACCTGTATGTTCAAGAAATGTTTTCGTGTCCAAACCGTCACAGATAATTATTTTAATTATGTACTATCTTACATAGTATTACATGATATCTATTGTTATGTTGTCCATTTAATATTGCGTCAAAAATTACTATTTTATTCATGTTTCTATTATATATTTCTATAATTTTAATAAGGTTTGGATGACGAAAAGGTATAGTTGACGATGTTCATGGAAGAAGAAAAAAACTATAAGGAGATGATCAATATGTAAATTAATTTTTGTTTATATACGTCAGCTGGGTGGAGGTCATCTTCGAAAACGGGAGGAAGAATGCTGGCGTACATGGTGGACAAAAATTAGGGTTCATTATTCTAAGAACAGAAAGTTCTCATCATACCAAATAAGTTTCTTCCAAGAAATGTGATGAAAATGACTAGAGCCAGAGAGGTTCGAAGTGAGAGTAGCATCGCCATAAATGACTTCATATCTAGAAAAATAATGACGAAAGCCGTGTCGGTTTAGTATATCATAACCATAGTTTTACCCAAAACATCTAACTGAGGAAAGTTTGTGATTGAGGGAGTACCGCAAAGACTGATTTTGTAACGTAAGAAGTGCATTGTGCATAAATTAATATCCTGTAATAGCCACGCACAGAAATTCCGTCTAAGGCGCATCCGTCAATCATAAACTTTTCTAAAACTGATGTATTGGGTACGATTTCAATATTATGATTTGCTAAAACGACATGGCTTACGTCATTATTTTTCGAGATATGACGAAAATTATGGCGACAAGCTCACTTTGGACGCCTCTAGTTCCAAAACATATATTCAAAGAAATTCTTCTCTTGGATTAATGAGAACTGTTTGTTCCTAAAATATTGGTCCTAATTTTTGTTCACCCTTTATATTTTATGTATATTTTATGTATTTATACTAAGTGTAATACATGTTTATTTACATGGATGTCGTTATTTATTTACAAATATGTTTTATTGTCTCTGTGGAAGCATTATTAAAATAATATTAATGTATTTGTATTTTAAAACGCTAATGCATTTAATTAATTATAAATGTATTAAAGTAATATATAAATTATTAAAATTTATTAGGAAATTAGTTCTTGTCAGTTATTTAATATACTTAATGCAATGCAAATAGAAAAATTAGTGCAGAGGATGGGATGGTTAATACAATAATAACAATAACCACAATCACGTAATTTTAGTAATAGTTCGTTAGGTAGTTTCTGTAGTTAAGTTGTTGTATTAAGTAGAATAATGCTTATTATTGTACTTCTTATTTCAAACGTATAACATCAATAATAAGTAAATACAGACCCATAATAGTAATTGAAATGGTGTCAAGTTTAATTCTCAGGTTGACCATAAGAGTTCACTAACCCACTTTCTGGTAGAAAGAATTAGCATTTCCCTTTGAATTAGCATTTCCCTTTGAATCCGGGTTATCTAGAGACAGAAACTTAAGAGAACACGAGTACCCCATGTTAACATCGGGAAGTGGTTGTAGACGTAGTAATCTACACCACTCCCGATACCTTATCTCAAAACAAGCAGAGATAGGGGTGGATGGAGGAAGTTATCGGCTTAAAGTCCTTAATACGTGTCCCTTTCACCCTGCATAGGTAACATCTTGCAAATATTGCTGTTTGGTAAAGCTCCACGAGAAGATATGTTACATTTATCACAACTCTCAACATTGACATGTTCATTTCTTAAATCATTTTTGGAAAATGAAGTGTTTAGTATTTACTATGTTCAAAATCAGATACAAACCGAGGAGCTGATCACTTATACACTCCAGTGATGTGCACACCCTTATTTTGCGTCACGAAATTGAGTAAACAAATAAATACAGCAGTAATGTCCATATCTATCTTACATCGTAATGTTTGCTTTTATTATGCGTTTTCTTCAAACATTTTGTCCAAAAGTCAATGAATACGGTCATCTATTCTCTACTTCAATTACTATTAGCCATCCATATATCAATCAAATTATTACCTACAATGGAGCCGAGCTGCCGTGGCTAAGTTTGTAAAAAGTTAAAATTAAAATTTCAGTGTAGAACGGGATTAGATAACTAGGACCTAATTTAGCCATCAGTACCAAAGTAAAGTACACTTTTCTATAAGTAAACAATTATCAACTACAAAGAATTAAACAAGAGAAAACCAAGCAGCAAAATGGAGCATGGTTAATATAATGTAAATATAAGGAAAGGTATCATATATATAATCAATTCTCAGTATATTTGCAGGTGAGGCGCAATGATACCTGAACAATGCTGAAGATAAACGAATAAACAAATATAAATAACAAACAGACTCATGTCCGTAGTAATAACGGTGATTTGTAAATTATGTAATTTGTAAATATTGCTGAAAATAAATGACCCCCAATCGAGAAAACCATAAGGTCCAGGTTTGATAACCGGGAACTGGGGCAAATAAAATATACCTCACCCTCCTCCCTAACAACAAGAATGAGTAAAACAGGTCCTATGTCTCCCTGACTTGATGCCGAGTAGGGGTTAAGATAGGGAGACATCCCCGGGGGATAGATTACCCCGGTTCCAGAGAGAAAGTTATTGTGTTCGGGGTACCCGTCAGGTACGCGAACCGGAACTGGAACTAATACAGTTGAAAGGTAGGGGTGGACGGAAAGTCCCAAATAAATGTAAATGTAAAATGTAGGATAGGCATGACTACACTTATTTTTCCCCAGTTAACTACAGATTTTAATCAAGCTCAATGCCAATATTTCACACATACTTCTCGACTGAACCTGAACCGTGTTATGTCCTCACCAAAGTGCGGATATTACTCGAGCATATAAAGTTGATTGTCATAGAGAGAGGATGATAAAACGCAATTTTATGAGAAAATATATTGCAAAACATGTTTACTATGCATTTAAACGAATTCTTATGTAGTTCATGCATTTAACTGAATCATCAGGACGGCTACTACTAATACCAAGAAAAAAAACTAGTATAGCTCATGGAAGACTATTAACTTCTGGAACTTTAAAGTTGGATCTAATCTGACTAAATGCACTACCGATAATCTTTTAATGTGCATCTAATAGTTGACAAACTAATACAATAAGCAAAGTATCACTATGCTTTGGCACTCTTTCATTGCACTCGATATATTACTGATGTCTACTAGGTTACAAATAAGTACCATCCTCTGCATCTTTCGAAGATTTAAGAGTTAACAGTTCAAGTTAAAAGTATTTTCTGAGCGTAAAAACTTACCTCCGATTGATTTCTTAACCCTGTAGAAATGTCTTTCCAACTAAACATGGTGGCTGTTTGTCATACAGTAGAAGATCGCCTTGCACTCACGTAACCGATGCGTATCTCACTACATACACTAAAATAGCATAGAGAATATCCAAATTCCATACAGCACAGTTACATTCTAGGAATATGCTACGAATATCCCCGTAAGAATATTGGAATATCCCAAGGATATTCTCAGATATTCTTAGTACATGCTTAGAATATTCTCTGAATGTCCGGGATGAGCGAATATCCCAACAATATTCCTGGGGATATCCCAAGTATATTCTACGAATACGTGATGAACAATTTTTCTTTGGGGATATTCTCAGAATATTCCACGAATCTTCCTGAAACTTCAATCTAGAATATTCGTTTAATATTCTAAAAAAGTATATTATAGGAATACCCTTACTTGATCCCAAATATTCTGGGACATTGTACGCATATTTTTTTATCTAAAAGGGATATCCCTGAGATATCCTGTGCTATGTGGGATAAGGCCCATGACTACTGCAGTTCCGGTTTAAATTTTAATTTTAATTATCATAATATACTTGAACTGCTTGTTTTCTTCTGTGATATAACTTAATTTTACTGGAAGACCGCATAAGAGAAGAATTATGGCTAGTCTAAAGAACACGAAAGGCTTTATGCTGTGTATTAAACGATGGATACAAAAAAATTGAAAGTCTGCGAAAAGATTACTGCGTTTAGAACATAAAAGAGGTAAATGTTATGGAGGACTTCATGCTATTTAATGTTCACTATTTCTAGACATCTTCATTATTTAAATGACTCATTCTATGATCGAACAATTCCAACAAAGTGTAAATCGGATTAGAGTTTAGAGAGAGTGCAGAGTTGGTATGAAGTTCTGGTTTGGACGTCGATGGAGGCTGTCCAAAAACGCGACATATATTCTTTCGACGCTTTACGTTCCAGTACAGAACCCACTTCTCATCATTCGTGACGACACGCCCCTCCCGTTGAGTTGCACTCAGCTGATGTGGAATCCAAAGATCATGCTTAGTGGTGAAACCTAGTGATTCGAGCCGTCTCTCAACAATTGTCTTGTATATCTAGAAGGCTTCCGCTAATTCTTCTACGGTTACATTCATGCTGTTTCGTATGACTTGGTCGAGATCCTTTTCGGAAAACATTGATGGACTTCCAGGCCGTGGTTGATCTTGACAGGTTCTCTCTCCACTACTGAATTTTCCAAACCACCGACGACATGTGCTTTTTCATCTGCCTATCAACTGCCTTTTCATCATGCACTTGCCGAATGTTGCAAAAGACTGCACACTGCAGCTGTCCCTGTATCCTCGTCCATACTCACTGCCTGTGCTTGTGACTGTTTAAATATTACCCTGATTACTGGCAGTGTCATCAGTGAGGTCAGTACTCCGTTAACCCGTGAGGGTCAAAACTGCTAGAAGTTTTGGCTTACCAAATATTTTCACCCAAGAGAAATTTGGTATGATGTGTTGAACTTTCATGGACAATTTTATACATTTTAAAATATTTACGTTTCGGTTTAGAGTAATACCTTTATCGAAAACTAAAGCAGAAAACGAGATGGAAAAGTATGGAAAGAAAGAAATATACCTAATGAAACAGGAATTAAACGTATAACTAATCAGACGCACCTGTATTCTGTTATTCAATACTGAGTACACATTTAAATGATGCTTTACTTATAAAGTGTATTATGTTACTGTCTCTTGTTACTTTCCCAGTTTCTTTTCCACTTTAGTGTCTGATAAACATCTTAACCTGAACCGAAACGTCAATACTCTTAAGTAGCTATATGTATGATAGATAGCAACAACACTGTTACATGCAGATAGATACTGCCTGGCGGATTTCGAACTCTCCATACTCTATTTCAGCATACGACGGCCTGAGCTTTAGATGCCTAAAGGACATAAATAAAATTAAATTCAATTCACCATACGATACCATGCTTGCCCTTGTAAATCGAATTCGGATCAGATGTGCACCTTTAAAATAAAATGCCTCACGTTCAGATCTGAATTGAATTTATTTACAGCCTTTAGGTATGTTTGTTTTGGCGCTGGCCATATTCAGATCTGTGTCTAACCATCAATGCAGTGGTCAGCAGACTGTGCTTTCTGATGTCATCCCATGGGGATTGTTTCCAGAGCTCTTACCGCTATGCGACAGCAGTGCGACCTTGCTCCGACTTGACAGTTAGCTGCCCATCACCGAGTTAATATGAACTGCTTTTCAAAGCCAATATTTTACTGAATTTTCCCGCACATCTTAAAGTGCGAAACAATATGATGTTAAATTCCGTTATACAGAAACCCTGGTAACACTTTGCCTGATAACAGTAAGAATTCTTAAATAGCCTTAGATAAACTTTAGGGCAATTTTAAAGATTAATTTAGAGAACCTAACAGATATTTTCTCTAGATATCTACAAATGCATGAATTGCTACATACCTCTGTCGCGGCCTCCGGGTCAGGCTCTGATGCAGTGGTACCTAGTTGTCTCCGACGTGCCCCAGAGATTGCGCGAGACATCGCTAAAGTACGTATGTTGTTGTCCACGTTATTTTAAATAATAATAATCTGTTTATGATATTAACGTGGTATAAAGATATAATCTCAACCAAAGATAGTTTAACAATAGACTGATTTTCATATAGTGGTTATTAAGTGTAAAAGATCAGTATCAACAAAAGTATTATGTACCTGACTGAATAACTCGACAGGGTAGGTTCAGCTATTCAGATCAAACTTGGTCATAGTAAATACACACCAACAATTGATTATTTTTTTTATAATGGATGCCACTACCATACGCTATTCCGAAGGCTCTGAATAGTCTCTTGGTGAGAGGTCGCCCCGGTTTTCTCCCGGTAGAAGATCCCCTGGTCGGTGCGCTGATCTCTTTCCCTGCCGAAGAGGTTAGAGGATACGAATAGAGTTGTATCTCCTTCAGAGAGGCTGGAGAGGAAATGGGTCTCCTCTTTCGATCGTTCTTTTCTCTTACGGTGGTCTCTTTCACTGCAGCTGTGCTTCGGATCAACACTCCACTTTCACCAGGACGTCGTCACAGTCCATACTTTCAACGAAAGTTGGCACCCTCGCTCCCAACGGACGTTATAGGGAGCATCATCCATAGAGGGGGGAGCAGCAGACCATCGAACCAGGCTAACTTGTCGGAAATCCACATGTCACCAACCCATTATAGTAGTTTTGCAGCTACTCACAATCGAGACGACCCCGTAACTGCTATTGGCGCTCCGAGCAGTGGGCACGAACTGTTTACCTTCCACCTTTAGTTCTCTGAACAGAAATGAAGAGTCGATCTTCAGATATTCAGATGAATACATGAGTATGATTGTGTTAACAAACTAATGCGGACATTTGTCCAAGTTCTCTCTTCATATTTTGTTTCTTGAATACTCGTGTTAAATTGTTTATCTTGAATCGATGTGTGTCGCAGACACAAATTTCATGTTTCTGGTTGTATTACGATTTTTACTGTATATTTCAGAGGTGATTTTCGGATATAGAGCTTGAGCAACTTCCTACAATGAAAAGATATTTAATAATTAACTTTCATTCCCGTGGCTCGAACTAAATACTACCAATAGAATAACATCAAGCAAAATTTAGATTTCTTCAAAATACTGAGAAAGCAGGCTGCTATAAAATGACTGGCAGGAGAAAATTAAGTTTTCTAGCATTGACTGCTATGTTCAATATAATTGATGATCAACAGAAGTCCTTTTGTCGTGTTTTCTAACTTTAGAGTTCACTCAATTCCCTCTCTTCAGTTCAGTTCAGTTCTTTCAGAAAGGAACCTAACCAGTCATGTTCCACCAACTTGCTAAACGATAGTAAGCCTATCACATGCTATGGCAATTGTTGTAAGCTGGGATCGAGCGCAGCAACCAGCCATATTGACAGTTTCCTCACTCCCATATGGTTAATGTCTTGAGCGACTTCCTTCCCATATTCATTCACCTACCCTAACCCAGTTTCAGCCTAAAGCACTTCAAGGCCATGCAATATTGAAAACATTTGCATTTATTATTTTTACTTTGTATAGCTCCAGAGTGAAAGTGGGACATTATCAACTCTCCACAGAGACACGTTCAATGTCTCATTTTAACACATTTACAGATTACACATTTTCACTAGGTACATGCTGCTTATCATACATTTAAGTTTATTTATGTCCTTTAGACAACATAGGCTTATGCCGGAATAGGGAGGGAACAGGATGTTATAAAAAAGTCGGCCAGGACCTTGTTTCAAAGTATCATTCCAGCATTTGCCTGGTGTGGCAGGAAACATCCTCGAAAACCATCACTCAGGATGAGCGGCCGCCCTTTCTAGTACCTTCCGATTAATAAGCCAACTGACCTATGGCCGCTCGGTGATATTTCATATATATAATTATCGCCGAATTTAGCGATGTTATCTTCACAAAAAGTTCTGACATTACTCGGTTGATTCCGTTGAAACACAACAATCTTATGAGGATATGCATAAGAATTGTACATAAATGAATTCTCATCTGGTCACTCATTTAACTGGATTATTAGAACGGCTACTACTAACACGACTGTAGTGTTAATCCAACATCAGTAACTTGTTGACATTGGTCAAGATTGATAACTAACCCTTGATTTTTATGTAGCATAAAGTACCGAAATATGTACATAAAAATGTAACGAAAATTGTCCAAATATGTAATAAAACAAATCGTTTATTATAATACCTCAAATTATATGTTCATATTAGATGTTTACAATTTCAAATTAATGAATTCAAATACAAACACTCAGTCGCCTAGCAGTGAGCAGTGTTGTCAATCAATTACATTGAAAGAAGGTACAAAATGATGCATCGGAATACA
>JAGDQP010046808.1:0-15195 GCA_022664845.1 Lepisma saccharinum
CTCGACTGATTTGTTGGGTTCGGCGCTCGGCTCGACAGCTACCTCGAGCTCGAACCAACATCGAACATGCTCGACCGTGTATGGAGAACTATCGAGCGGAGAACATGCATGATATATTCGGTAAAGAAAAACAGCCAACAAGATTCAGGATTGCACTTATTTTGATTCTAATAATAATAATAACAAAAAAATTGGCACCGACTAGGAGAGGCATAAACTGCAGTACTTTTATTCATCAACGGCGCCAGACGAAAATAATATGGGGCTGTAGTAATTATATTTTCGTCTAAAAGTGAGGGAAACTATTATATTGTTGCGCAATTCGGTCAGTTTGACACTAGAATAATTTATTATTATTATTACGATACTGCGAATTCCAATTACAAATTTAGAAATACTAGTGATTTTTGAAAAGATGCAATAATACAAAAAAAAAAAAAAAAAAATGCACCGAAAGAAATTTTGATAGGCACGGGCAGCCGTTGCTATAGGCGCTGTATTTTCATGTTTCCGGCTCCAATCTCAATAAATATCAGGAGTGATGATGATTTGGATCGCAAGTTTTCTATTTATACCAGCAATTTATGAAACAAATTACATAAAAAAGTAGTTCAAGAGAAAAACTTGACACAAAATATTTAATGTTTTTTGTTGTTGTTGTTAAAGAAGACTGAGAGGTATGTAATGTATAATAAAAAAGTTATATATGTAGCTGCTAAACAATAGTTCTCTTAATTTTTAATTTTGTACACTAGTTCTTTTAAACCACGACAAAATCCACGTATGGTTCGCGCACGTCCTTATCTGTGGATGACGTCAGGTCGCGCAGGAATTGTGGGTAAAAAAGGTTGGCTGAAGCATTAAAATTCGTCTTGGAGAACATCAAAAATAGCTGGGCATGTTTCAGGTACAATTCTTCCGAGCGCTTGCGGTGATATCGCACAACTAAACTTCATGTTTTTATAGCTCCGTCCACTGACTAAAAACTGAAGAGTGGCAACAAGTTCTTTCGCAGGAATAGCTTCTCTCATATTGGTATTTTGTTTTTGAATAAGGAGGCAAACTCGTCCCAGTAAGTCTTCAAACGCCTCCTCATTCATCCTCAAATAGTTTTTGTAATCGTCTGGCTCATTGGCTACTAGATGTGTCAATAACGACATATGACTGTACTTGTCACGATCCAAAAGCCATTGCTTACACCAAACGCGTCGAGGTTTTCCTTTTTCTCTTTTTACGTAAGCACAACACACCGCCGCATACAGCAACAGCCACTTCAAAGTCCATTGCGAAAGTGACGTTGGTCCGAACATGCACCGAACATCCAACTCAACGGCGAACCGAGCATGCTCGCCAACATGTTCGATCGCGTATGGGGGGCTTCGTTCAAGATACCAATATACACGAAGTATCACATTTGAAGCGCTACGGTTGTGAAATCTGCATATTGACTCTACCATATTTCTATCATAAATGCTTTTCAAAAAGTTGCAAAGGATAATGATTGTGCATACTAATACAAGGGCATTAATTTACCAACGAGGAGACACGACTTTTTATTGTGTATGACATATGCCACATTTTCTAGGTAGCAAACGCGTATGGAAGATAAGACGCTGATACCAGCTTAGTATGAACAAATGAATATCTATACGGACGTCCACATAGCAAGATATTTACTCCATAGATATTTCCCCCTTATAACAAACTAAGAGAAGATCCCGTGTATACTTTCAAATACTGTGTGTCACCAGTTATCACGGAACGCCTTTCAACACTGCCAGGAATAACTAGAAGAGACGGGAAGACAAATGAGTGGGTTCTATTTCAGACAAAGACAGAAAAGCATGATTAAGACTGCGAAGATGAAATGGAGATGATTGAGTCTCCTAGCTAGACAAACAGATGGAAGATGGATGACAAGTATTCTAAATGTATTTATTTAATTATTTACTAGAACAAAATAAGTTTGCACTCTTATTTATAGTGTTCATACATAAATGATATTGTTAATACACATCTAGCCCATTCATTGTATGTCTTCTGAATATTTCATTTTAAGATAAAAGAAACGACCAAATGCACGATAACAGATACATCATGCGTTTATCAGGAGTTACATAGAGAAGGACAGCTATTGATCGAGATATATTGAAAAAATGAAGAGGGACGTTTCATTTAGCAGAGGGTAGAAAATGGCTCAGGATGATTATGATCTATATTTGGATAAAAAAACCTATATGACCTGCCAGTTATATACTTATATCTTGTTGGCTAATTAGAATATGCAAATATATAAGCATTTATAGTGGCAATTACCATGTAATCGTCAAAACTTGCATGAATATGACACATAGGGCCTATTGTAACCACGTTGGTTCCAAGATTCCTGCGAGTCGAAAGAAAGGAAAACTACCCAAGTAATTCTCTTCAAGGAAGCTTCCGACACGATTTAAGCCTTTCACAGTTGATCTTTTCATAATTATGCGTTTATTATGATGACGACAAGTGTTCTGATCATGGTGATTTGTCATTGCCTTCCATTGGATAATGTCCGAAGGACGAGGCCTACAATTTAAAGTGAATTCTGAAGCACTAGGTTTAATGTGTTTCCCCTGCGAGATAGATTGCATCTTGGTAACAAGGTAGGCTTTTCAGAAAAAAATTGAAAGTGGCAATAAATTATAATAAAAATTCAATGTA
This sequence comes from Lepisma saccharinum, assembly GCA_022664845.1. Lineage (NCBI taxonomy): Eukaryota > Metazoa > Arthropoda > Insecta > Zygentoma > Lepismatidae > Lepisma > Lepisma saccharinum. The sequence goes on from JAGDQP010046808.1 coordinate 2,701, forward strand.
AATCACAGAGGGTATATGAAAGTTTAATAACTATAGCACTGAGCAAATAAGACTAGAAAAGATATTGCTAAATCCTGCTGCATTGCTTCAATATTAAACTCGGACAAAGGAAAGAACCATAATAAATCAGATGGCCCATTGTTCATTTGCGTATCCTTCTGTTTTAAATCTGAGAACTCCAATTTAATTATTAACAAGACTCCAATCATTACACAGTGAGAGTCTCTTTGTCAAGGAAATCAGCATTTGCTGTGGTACGAAGGAAAACCCATGCATCAATGACACAAAACGACAATAGAATAGAGAAGGTAAAAATTTTCCCACAGCTGACTTCAGAGCCGAGTGAAGAGAAAGAGGACTCCTGAAAATATAGACAGGTGCATCTGATTTCCTATTGTGTCACCACAATGGAAGACAAGTGTGATATTGTTGCATGCCGAAGAGATAGAGCTTGGGAAATAAGGGATTGAGGTGGCAATGAAAAGGAATGGAGGGGTGTGGTATGGCAAAACAGAGAGAACGAGGGAGATCAATAGCGATTCGTTTGAGAAGAATAATTTTCCACAAGGACATCCGTGACTGAAAACGAAACCAGAATAATTTGATAATTGTATCTGGTATTATCAGCAATAGTCGGAGCATTTTATGAAAAATAAAATAAAAAATGACCTAACTCAAAACTAATTGCAGCAAAATTCCAAATCACACATGAAACTCTATAATTAGATCTGCTTATACTGCCATTTTGAGTCACAATATTCGACATTTCGTTAAAATGGTCACACATTTTTCATATAAACCTCGATAATATAATCCTACAGACTTGAGCTAGAACCTTTGTTCTTGTGTCAAATTGAAGGAAAAGGATAAACAGAAAAAGTTGGTACAGTTTTCATGTATTGTCACCATATTTATCAAAGTTAATCAAGCACTTTTGGTCATTAGCATTAGCCTCAGCATATGGAATTTCCTTTTCAATAGATGAAAACTGCAAATTTTAATCACTGCAATTTCTAAACATTTGGAACTCGTCGGAAATACCAATTTTAGTCACTTCTCTGGGGATCATTTTAAGCTGATTCGCTACGTAGTAGTTAGCATAAGGATATGTCTATTTATACAAAATGGAAAGAAAGACCATTAATAGAACTATGACTCATCTACAGGTGACCATGAATATTATTCTAGTTTTTGTCATTAAACGTCTAAAACGAATACTGATTTGCGGAAATGTGTGAGAGACGACTGCCGTATCTACTGGGACTTGAGGAGAAGAGGGTACGCTTTGCCAGTACGAGTATTCTGCTTTCTAACAGTCACCATTATTGTGCGCAACTTAATGTTTATTTTAAGTCTATAGCAATTAATTTGTACAATTAACTCCTACAATTAGTTTGCGATATTGAACTTTATGCATAACATATGATGCTAAGTTACCAAGGGTATCGGATGTTTACTAAATAGTAAATACCGAGTAGTGCGGCTGAGGAGTATCAGAAATGGAAAGTTACGAAGCTTCACACGCTCTGATAGGAACTTGTGTCTTTAGGATTTTATAGAATGGTACCATCGAGTCATGAATTTGAGCTACCACTACCAAATTTCTACGATCACCTACAACGGAATGCAATTTTTTTTGGGTTAGAATATAAGGTAAAGCAACCCAAATAAGATACACCTTTTAACAGCTTATAAATGAGTGATCGAAAGAATTTGTGCATACTTTCGCTGCCATTCTTTCATTTATTTATTCTGTTTACAAATACATGAACTTAGGTTTAATTAAATATACATATTTGGGTTTTTAACGTAAAAGAGAAAATAGTGCAAAATTAAACAATTTTCGAAAAGGGTCCAAATAAGAGATACCTGTATTTTAAGCAAATTACTCGTGGTAAAGTACAGAAGTTAATGTTATAAACTAACTGAAACATCAAATGAAAGCAATATGTATCTTACAAATTGCCTTGAAATATGAACATTTCTCAAATTTAAGGATTAGGTGCGTTAAAATGTTTTAAAAAATCATGTACAATTACATAAGTAGGACACACGATTAAAACTAACACTTTTGGTTCTGCAGCCAATTAATACATGTAGTTGCAAACTTTGTTTTATATCTCGTTCACATAGTTATACACACATACTCTCTCTTATTAAGAAACTTCAGGTGTCTCTTATTATGGTCCACCATACTATAGATTAATAGTCAAATATAATTAAGTCCAGAACCTACTTTATAGGCATTAGTAAAAAAGACGCAATGACTCGCTGTTCACAATATTTGAGAACATTTCGACCTTTATAAGCACATAGGCTAATAGTATAAGCATCAGAGATTGTTATCTGTAGAACAAGAAGGAAACTTCTTTCCAATGTCTTACTAAAACACGAGTTGTTTACATGAAAATGCACCACGATTTACTCTCTTGCATAAGTTATTTAGAAAGTAACAAAAGATGAAGATCTTTCATATACTGGCGTTGCCTAAGTCTAATTTATATACTAATAATTTGTTTGTTTGTTTGTTTCATTTTGCAATTCATTCGTAAACAAAGAAAAAAAGCACGACAATTAACGGTAGTGAGGGAGAAAAAAAAAATCAATGGCCGGTTACTTGAACCTCCCAAAGACATTTTATTCTGAAGAAGCAAGAGAATGACAGTTTCGATGCAGGAAGTCTTTTCACCAAATCAACAATATCTCATCGTATCTCCAACGTCCGTTCTCTGCAGTCTCACTCCATATAGAGGAAAGCAACATCTCCCCCCCACACTTCAGAGAGACATTATCATCCTCATCATTAAGACACCCAGTCATTGTTAGCTCCTTTGTCGTTTGTTCTTTCTTTTATTCTGCTATATATTTTTTTCTTCCTTTCTCTCTTTCTTTAACGGGTCATGGCCTTTTTCAAATTTGAAGCAGATGAATGGTTATCATTTTTGATGACGGAAAAAAGCACGAGATGAAGTGGAGGGACAAGAGGGTGTATAAGAATGAAAAAAACGGTATGGGACAGGAAAAGACTAGCATTATAACTGTCCTTCCATCCATCAGTCTATTTCTGAAGCATCAAAATAAAACCCTTTTCTATTGTGCTTCAGTGCAGATACGAATAAAGAATTGTTAAAAAAAAAGAAATACAAAAAATGAAGGGCCATTGCTTTCCTTCTTCGACGAAGATTTTCATGTCTGTTTCTCTTTTGATAGGAAAACTTTTCCAAGCCAATGATACAGACAATGGATACAACGATGAGACCATGTCCGTTATCCATTCGAAAAACATTACGCAATTCACATCGTTATTCAGGCTCCATCATTACAACAGAGTTTTGACAATTCTAAAAGAAATGGAAAGAAAGAAGTTAGAAAAAGAGATTCACTTCATGAACATTTTTATTTTTATTCCATCGGTTCTTTTTCTCGGTTTTCTTTATAATGTTCTTCATTGTTATATTGCTTTTTTAAATGTTTGTTGATAAGTAATTGCTTCGAGAAATAGTTGCTCATTTGTTCTATGCGCGGCTATCTATTGCTCCTCCTTTTCTGTTTCTTTGAGCAGAGTCATTTATCTCTCTCTCTCTCTCTCTCTCTTTAGATTTCACACACACTACTGGTTCGAATCTTGAACTTTGTTTCTAGATTGTCCCCCTAAAACGGGTCTCTATACAGATTATAGCCTAATCTAATCAGTACTTTGAGGAACAAGGTAAGTAGTTTAGAACGGTAACATTATAGGTTTAGTAATGTCTTATTGGTTATAGTGTAGTAGGTACCGTATATGGGATCATTCAAGTATGACGTAAGCATTTAAGGAGAGAGAAGGTTCAAGTTTTGCACAATTTTACTGACAATGGGCGGGAGGGGGACGCAATGTTTACATAAATCAGACAGGTATAGTGCGCTGCAGTGTCCTGGCGGCAAATTACTGGCATTTTTGGTGCGGATAATTAGGATAAAACGTCGAACAATAAAAAGCCAAGCAACGTTAACTTACTTGGTAGAGCGTTGGCACTGAGGCAAATTTAATCTCAGCGGTCGATCATTTTGATTGAGGTTTTCCAGGGGTTTCCTTCAGTCACATCAGATGAATATCCCGATGATATCTTCAACTTAGACCCTGGCCGAATCCTTCCCACGTTCTTTATTCTACTCTGTCCCAACCTGAGCAACAGATGCCTAAGGCCATACATAAATCGAAATCAAATCTCTCTATATAAAATTGACAATGAGTATGTTTGCGTGAGCAGCACGCAAAAAGTGCTTTACCGATTTGAAAGATTTCTCGCACATGATCAGACACTAGACCGAACTGAGAAGTTATCATATCACTTTGATTCTAAAAGATAATCGACCATCTAATTGTCCATTGAATTCCAATGGCGGTGACAACAATAATGGAAAATTTAAAAGCAAAGCACGCGGCAACCTACACTACAATGTTGTTCGACGGGTTGACTACTTCCATGCGGTCAAATTTGGCATGACTATCAATTCATTAACAATGGCTACCTTAGGTAACACACCCCTAACACGTAGGGAGGGGTGGGGTGAGAAGGGGTGACATTTAAAAATAATAGAAAACGACTGATATTAGTGTCGAATTCATAGTTTTCGGGATCGCTGAGTTGAATAGTAACACTCCCGATGCCGTTTAAGTTAAGTCCAAGTTCATCCCCCTTCGGCATGGAGGGCAACAAAGCATTTTATTCACCCCGCACCAATGGGTGGGCAAATCAGCTAGTAAAACAATGAAAGAAATAAAGTAAGAAAGTCGTTGAAACTTCTTAGATTGCAACACGGGCATGAAATTAAATTTTCCCGGGACCAGCAGTTTCCAGAAAAACAAACAAAGAATAGCAACTTCAATAAACAAAATGTCTAATTGATTATTTTAGGGCGTTGTTTAGAGAATTTCCGTCGACAGAAGTAACTTTAGTCTATTTTATCAGTGTTTGGTTTATATTTTAATATAAATATTCGTATATTTAATATAAATATAATTATATTTGTGTTAAATAAACATAAAATAAATAAATAAATATAAATATTAATATAAAAATATGGATTTTTTAGCAGAAAGTATCAGTATTTTTAATTTATATTTCACATAATTTGCATTTACCATTTACAATTATTAAATTAAGAATGATGTTTGTTACCTTTAACTACATCATGAAAATTACAAAAGCAGGGATCGCAGGGAACAAACGTAATTGGAGGGATGCGTTGTTTCCTTTGTTCTGCCCCAGTGATGATAAACACTGTGAAAGATAAAAGATGCCAGCATTTCAAACTGGAAATATCGTATCAGGTCAAACATGGAAAATCAACATATGGAACGTGACATTTGGTATAATATTCGTGGTTTGCAATATTGAGTTCCGTGCTTGAAACATAATGTTTATCATCACTGGGGAATACCAAATATTCACTAACCGTCGTAACGCCATTAAAAATATACCAGGCTTGCAACACTGAAAAACTCATGATATCACACTTTAACTCGTTATATGCACCGTATTGATATAAATTAACTATCAAATGCTAAACACTACTTTAATGCATACTTTATGATTTAACGCGAAATATTATTTTTATTTAACTTTGTACGTAAAAAAATCGATTTTGGGCTCTAATTGGAACCCATGTACCGGTATCTCGAAAACGAAGTGAAATTCGACAAATAACAATGACACCCCTTTTTTCCTGATTTTGTGTGAGGAGTTCATCTCCGAAGTTTGGCTGTCGAATTTAGTTTCTGTGCTTGAAAGGATAACAAAATTCAAATGTGGATTTAAAAGGAACTTAAATTTCTCAAGTTCTGCAATTGGGGAGCTAATATTTATGTACGTTGTATAGCGTTTAGATCTGCTTCCAATTATTACAAAATTTTCTGCTATGGACCGCACTTCTCGATCAAGGGTGCCTAGCGGAGGATATGTGACGCACAATGCGTCATGTCCAATTTTGGGAAGGGGGGGGGGGGGGGGGAGAAAGAGTTAGGTAAAAAAAAACATAAAAGCACGAAGTTCTTGTTATGAAGTTAAAATTCTTACGAACGTGTCATTTCACAGCTTTACTTGAAATATATAAAAGCACAGTTCTTGTACCGATTAAAAACGTTAACTCCACTAAGGTTCCTCGCTTTGGTCTGCAGCATATGCGTATGTCTATTTGCTTTATAATTCAGTATTGTTGACTGCGAAACTTCTACTAATCAAACAGTATGTTTGACAAGTATTTACAATGCATGGAAATGTACAAACTGCATTCGAGATATTGAAATTCGTGGGAGGTCACCTCCAAATTTTTCGAGACAGTTAGATGATTTGATTACACTGAAACCAAGCCCATTACCGGCGTAGTGTGTAAAATCGCACTAAGCATTTATACTGTGATCTAAGTAAGAAAACACACGTTTATTTATAAAATGTTTCTAATAATGGGAAACAAGTACATAATAATGGATATTGGGTGAATGCGCTATCTTTTAGAGGGTACATTCGCCATGACCGCCATCTTGAAGTCGGCCATCTTGAACCTTGCTCGATATTTTTTTAAATAGGAAGGGGGTCATGTAACATATTAATCTGTTCTAGAATTTTACCAGAAATACATTGGTGAAGTCAGTTTTTCCATACATTTATTATTTAGGTGTGACTTTAGTATACATAATTGATTGAAAAGTCTAGAAATTATGTTATTCTTTAAACAATGCAAGAAATGAAAACCTAATGCACAAGTAATGAGTACTGTGTAGGTGGTTCGCAATACTAATTTCTTGTTCATTGGGTTTTCATTTCTAGCACTTTTTAAAAAATAACAGAGTATTTCTGGACTTTTCAATCAACTACGCATACTAATGTCACCTCTCATTATCTTTCTCAAAAATAAATTTATGGAAAACTGACTTCACCAATGTATTTCTGGTAAAATTCTAGAACAGATCGATATGTTACATGACCCCTTTCCTATCTAAAAAAATTCGAGCAAGATGGCGGTCATGAAGAAAGTACCCCCTAAAAGTTAGCGCATTCACCCAATATCCATTAATGTGTATTTGTTTTCCATTATTAGAAATATTTTATAAATAAACGCGTGTTAGTTACTATTAGATTACACTATAAATGCTTATTATTATGAAAAAAACTTTTGGCCACTGCGTCTGTCTTTATGGACGAAAGCACTTTCAATCATAATTTCTGGTGATTTCCTGATGTACCCTACTCCTCTACCAAGTTTGATCAAATAAAGCGCTTTGAAGCATTGATAGATTTACTTGTAAGATCTTGGATATGACGTAACTGCGCAACTGGCCTTCATTGGCTAAGGTCCAAATGCACCGCTAAAGAACTACGATTTTTGTTATGACTGAAGAACTTCGTTACGTCCGAAAGCTGTCAATAATCAAACTTTCCAGGCGCGAAATTGTTGAGTCCGAATTAGCACTGGTAGGCAAAGTAAAATCGAAGAAAGACTGTAGCTTTTAAAGCGAGACTGCACAAGCACAAACTTAACGGATCGAAGTTATAAATAACACTCGAGAGGGATTAGAAGTAGCAGGGGTATTTTATAGGAAATAATGATTGGGTGATTTGCTAGATGGGTGGAAAAAACTTTTGTGGAAATGAGGCAAGGAAGGATTTCTTACTGCAAGTTTATCTGGTAATTTTAGAAATTCTGTTCTTAGCACGTTCGATAGATGTAATTCAACCAAAAGTGGATATCTGTATTCCTGTTCCATTGATCGGAAACTTCAGGGCATGAGATGGTTCCAATATTAAACTTCTCTGGCTGGTCGCAATGTTAACATTCACATGAAAACAAATCCTGAAAGCGTGATTGAATATAGATCTATGGATCAGATGTTATTATCAATTGATTTTCAGTAAGGGGTTTCTTGTTACACATTCTCACTGAGTCAGTTGGCAGGTGGTCAATATCTGATGACTTTCTTGGAACATACATGTGTACATGTTGACGCAAAAAGGATTCACTAATTATTACATGAGATTGACACTAACACTTGAAATCGAAGTATGGGAATGAGGAACTACTGATTCTTTTAATCTAAACCTAAATATTGGATCGTCGTCAACATTGCTGAGGACTCTCAGTAGTCCATATCATCATTAAACTAATTTACTACAGAAATTCAATTAAAATTAAAATAAATCTGAAAATGTAACTCAATAAAACTGAAATACATAAGACCCGTTCGCAATATGAATAGTTGGTACTTTCAGTTGTAATATTTATTAATTAAACTGTAATATCGATATGATGTGTATGTTATCAAATTTGTTTAATGTTCATTGTAATTCCGTTTGAAATATAGTAACAACAATAAGATTGGAAAGGCTTGGTCATATTTCTTGCGAAAAATGAAATGGAAACAATTCGTAAAGTTTATGAAAGCATATTTATTTGAAGGAGGACAAGACTATGAAATTAGGGCTGACTGCGTCAAAGCCATTGGGGGGATGGGCACCCTTGTTCTCGATAGTGTCCCTCGTAAGTCTAAGTTTACTGTTATAACTAAAAAAAATATATATATTCTTTCCTAAGACACATTAGAATTCGCGGGTCACACGTGTGTTATTTTCAATTACATCATCGATAAAGTTATATTGAACAACCAAATCAAATATTTGACCTGTTAGTACTTTCCGATATACATAACATGCTATCTTTCTATAGATTGATTGTTATATGAATTTAATAATCTGAATTATGATAATTTCCAATACGTACTTTCCATTTGTCTAGTCGCATGGAGTAACGATACTAGAATTTGTACTTTTTGGTGAGTTGCCTTCGAAGTAAGTTTCGTGCAGAAACTGGACATACTAATGAAATGTAACATGACCCTGCAAATACTACTACGCTGATTTTGTATGTATTATAAACTGATAGTAGAACAAACAAATAGGAGCGCAAAATTACTTGTACTCATTCTGAAACGAGAAAAGGAAAAATATTCTCGTGACAACTTCGCGTATAGAAACTAGGATAATTCCAAGCTTAGTTAATATTATAGCAGATAGTAATAAGACTATTTCATTACACTCTGTGGCTATTTTTGACGTGTCCGAGAGTATGTTTTAACATGCTATTCCATTATTTGGATCTGTTCCTTTCCTTCATATATTAAACACGCACATGTAAAGAGAGAAGAAAGGGAGGAGAGAAATAAAACCTCTTCTGCATGACACGTACACAACTGCAATAACTCCCCTTCCTCCTGTCTCACACACACACGAACAGAAAGACCACAAATTTTCTTCATTGAACCCCTGTCGACAATGCGTGTGTACCATACGAAACCGCGCACACACGTACACATATGTTGACATATAAAACAAGCATTCCACATATATTTAGCATTCCTTAAAAAGGATAAAAAAAATCGGAAGTTAAATTGCGGGGAGATTTAGTAGCACATAGGTGGTCGTTCGGATAACATTCTTAAGAAAAAAGCCGTATAAATAAAAGCATGAGGTGGCGAGTGCTAGATAAAGTAGGTTATTGGCCTTGTTGACTGAAAAGAACTTTCCTGCCATATATACAGTTTCTCAGAGGTGTCTTATTGCGTAAATCACCCGACAATGTTGCTAGATGAATAGGTCCAAGCACGCACGTACATTGATTTTACAGGCCATCCACTCATAATAAAAATTCATTAAAACAGTAAAGTTTACACACAGCACCGAGATCCATATATTTTTGAAAACGTTGTTTTCTTTTGAAACTACTAAACCTCTGCACAAGTTAAATAGCCTACTGGCATTTCGGTAACAGGCAAAGTTTCGTTACCACATGAGATCAACATTTGAGGTGATATGTATTTTACCTGTCTTGCAGTCTACAATATTTGTGGTTGTCGTTCAAAATTGAGAAGTATTATTCGATATGCAATCTTTATACAGTTGATTAGAGTTGACCGATGACCTTGCAGCACAGGAGACCATCGTATAAGAAATGTTTGTTCTTTCTCTTCTTTCCAATTTAATCTAATAGAGATAGGGATAACTAACAGATTCCTCGCTACTTTTCAAAACATATCCTCAAATAGTCAGCTAAAACAAAATGTGGGGAGCCTCAGTGATCTTGCTATGTCTAGCTAAGAGTACCCAAGAAGGTACTAGTAGGGGAACCAGGTGGAAAAAGAAGAAGGGGAAGACTAAGAAAAAGATGGGTAGATGACGTGGAAGAAGACTTTAGGAAGCTGGGAATGAAGAGGTGGAGACGGAAGGCAAAGGACAGAGAAGAATGGAGGCTTGTTGTGAAGGAGGCCAAGGCCCTACAAGGGCTGTAGCGCCAAGGAGTAAGTAAGTATATAACAGTGCTTTATCTCTAATAGATGATCGTTCTGAGCCATAGTTGCCTAAAATCGATAAATGAAATTCAAATTTAAAAGTCTAGTAGTTGATACGTTATTCAAGCATTACAACATGTGTCACGATTATTGTGGTCTATGTCTCTCGGTCCATCTTTGTGAATTACACTTCCAAGAGACTAAATTTAGGTATGATTCGTGGTGGGAGAGACGTTCCTTCGATTCCAAATCAATAATTCTGTCAGAGTTAAAGAAATTTAAGAGATCTTTTAATAAAGTGTGGAGTATTTTAATACGGTCCAACTTATATGATTTAGAACTGTAAGATGGAGAAACATGTAACAATCTCTTTCCAATGATTGGGACCCGACCGCAGACTTCGGATCTGAAATGGGTTGCTACGTGGGTTCAATCGTCGCGGCTGACCATCCTACTGAGGTTCTAAGAGTTTTCCTTAGTTTCACAGGCAAATGTACCTTAAGTAAGGCCCTGGCCGATTCCTTGTCCATCCTCTACCTAACCCTCCCAGCCTGAGCAAAATAGGCCACAAAAGCCATAAACAAATTCAAATTGTAAACGTTGGATTCAACGCCTGGCTTAATTTGCTAACAAAACAAGATGAATTTTAAAAATCAGCTATAAACTCATGCCTTCCAAATTTAACGAAATGAAGTCGACATAAAATAACTTAAAAGCCACACACATACTTAAAAAACGACATAAAATATACATTTACCCTGTTTTTTTATACAATATCCTAACACCGAGGGTAAGGGTATTTATGCATGTATAAGACAATTGAGTAAATACGTCCGCATATTTGTTTCAGGGCGCAGTGGCGATATCTAAACGGCTTTACACTAACTATTTGAACAAGGGATTGATAAGCCTTCAGAACGCATAGCCTCGTCGAACAATGCAAAGATTTCTCTAGGACATATTTACTCAATGATAAGACTGATTAAGTGTATAGACAAGACAAGAAATAATAAGCATAGACCTGACATTAGGTAATCTTATGCGGCGGTTTTACTCTTATGTCATCCAGTCCACAAGTTACCCTTAGCTACAGTACTTGATTTAATCTCGTGAATAAGCGTTCACTTGTTGAAAGGAATTTTCAGGAACTGACGAAGAATAAGGAAACCTTTAGCTTTCTCCCAGAAGCCTATCGAGTTAGTTCCAGCTGACGTATAATCCATCAGGAACAAGCGATCACGCTACCGCTCTTCCCATCGTCAAGGCACTCCCGCAGGACTAGCGACATAAAAGCTTCCAATTCTTTTCCAGTGCGTCTCCGGGACACTGCCCGCCGAAAGGAAGAATGACGATATAGAGATGCCATCATACGTCAACAAAAAGAGAGGCTAATAAACATCTCGCCCAGAAACGCTCTTATCTTCGGTCTGTCTCTCTCTCTCTTTCTCACTCACTCACTCACTCACTATATGTAGATCGGTCGTTGCCTTAATTTATTCCATATTTCTGTTCTTTCCCGCCCCTTTTCAATATTCGAGTCTGTTGAAGCTTTAGCTCATAGAGCAAGCAGCGAAAGCAGTAACAAGCATTTCTTTTCTTTTGTGCCGTCAGTTCGTTTCGGTTACTTGAACTTCTCCGTTTTCCCCATAAAACCCTAGGACGGTTGAGTGTTCTCGAGGCATATGCAACGAGTTCCATATCTGCTCATTCTGCTCTATTTTGAAAGATCCATACGCTCTTTATCCTATTTTGAGGAAAGTGGAAGACACCACACATATTAGATATTTATATGTAGAGAAAGAGAGACGAAATATATAGCACAGTTGTGACTTAGTGGCAATAAGGAAAGTCTGTTAAGCATCAAGTCTCATTCAATCGTTTTAAGTAAAAATTACGAAGATGCCGAGATTGATTTTTGACAAGACTAATAAAATAACAAAACAAGGAGCTGCAGTGTAACAACTAAAAACTCTCGCTTCGGTACAAGCAGGCCACAGACCGGTCAAGACAATTCACATATTGGTGGATATAAGTATAATGAACTGTCATTCCCTGGCCCTCAATGACCTGTAGTTCCACACAGTTCAGTTTATAGGTTATATACTTACATCGTATAAGTCTATGTCTTGCAGATGTATGTATTTAGTTTAAATTATATACATCAGTACAATATT
>JAGDQP010046810.1:347-15195 GCA_022664845.1 Lepisma saccharinum
TGGATACTATGTCTATTAAACCCATCCTACTTTTACATCTTAATTTACAATCCATTAGAAATAAGCTCTCTGAATTAGATATATTTTTAGACGAATTTCCGTGTCATATCTTGTGCGTTAATGAGCACTGGCTATCGAAAGACGAAATTAACCTGTATATACCTGCAAATTACAAGCTAGCTACAATATATTGTAGAAAGACACTTAGTCATGGAGGAGTTGCTATTTACGTCAAATCTGATATAACTAACTACAAAATCTTAGATGTTGATAATTATAGTATGGATGAAGTATTTGAGGTAACTGGTATCTTGTTTAGCACTATAAAGTTAATAGTTTTATCCATATATCGAACTCCTGACTCTGATGCTAGTGTGTTCATAACGCAATGGGAAAAACTTACTAAATATATTGAAAGATATAAGCATTATAAGGTCGTATATATGGGGGATATAAATATTAATGTACTAAATGATACTCCGACAAAAAATGTATTTTGTGACACGCTTAGATCTCTAGACTATTATTATATCAATGATCAACCAACAAGGAAGAAATCATGCTTAGATAATGCTATCACCAATGTGCAGAAACCTGAGTTAGCTTGTGGTACTATAGAACCGTACTTATCAGATCACAGAGGTCTCTGGCTTATTATTACTGTTCCACGAAACGATAAAATTACGACTAAACAAATAAGTTATAGACTGTTACATGAAACTAATATTATGTTACTAAGGAGTAAGCTAAATGAACTTGATGTACATGAAGTTTTAAATTGCAGTAATGTATCTGAAGCTTGGAAGTTATTTGTGAGGAATGTATCTAATAGGTTGAATGAGTGTTGTCCAAGGAAGGTTAAAACTGTTAATGAGGGTATGTCAAAACAGAATAAGCTGCATTTAAATTGGTTTACGACGAAACTGGCCGAATTGAGGGAGAAAGTCATTACGCTATATTATATAGCGAAAGAAGGTAACGTAATAGATAAGGAAAGATACAAAAAGATAAGACAGCTTTACAGAAAGGAAATTAGGTTAGCCAAAATAGAAGCTAATGAAGAATTCATATCACATTCTCATGATAAGTACAAAGCTGCTTGGTCTGTGATTAAACATGAAACAGGGAATAGGCTATCTAATGAATGTATAACTATAACTCCGGATGAATTTAACGAACATTTTATAAATAGTGCACAGCGTGCTGGATCTACCTACTGTAATAACACTGACAACAGAAACCAGTATAAAAGCTATTTACTTAGACGGAATATACCACAGAGCGATAGTTTAGTTTTTAAATGGATGGAAATTACACCTGAACAAATACTGAAAATAATTCTTAATATGCGAAACTCTCATAGTGAAGATTACTACGGATTATCAAATTTTATACTGAAGCAAATAATACACACAATTATCTATCCTGTTACATATCTTGTTAATTGGACACTCCTTGAAGGTACTTTCCCTGATTGTCTTAAAATTACCATAACTATACCTATTCATAAAAAAGGAGATAAAAGCGATCCGAATAATTATCGTCCGATTTCTCTCGTGCCAATATTTTCTAAAGTTATTGAACAATGTATGAAAATGCAGTTGTCAAGGTACTTTGAACATAATAATGTTTTAAATATGTCGCAATATGGATTTAGAACTGGTCTTTCCACTATAAAAGCAGTTGAATCAGTTGTTTCAGAAATAATAAGAGGGTTTGAATCTCGCTCTTACACCTGTGTCACTCTAGTTGACTTAAGTAAAGCATTTGATAGTGTCTCACATGATATTCTAGCATCAAAATTACAGTTTTATGGTATCCAGAGTAATGAACTCAATTTAATTAAATCGTATCTCACTAATAGACATCAAATTGTTAAAATTATGAATGTAAAGTCAGAAGAATTAATCATACAAACTGGAGTACCGCAGGGCTCGGTTCTTGGTCCTTTTCTCTTTGTTGTATATATGAATGATTTGCCTAGTTGTTTACCATATAAATCTGTTTTGTATGCTGATGATACCACCTTTATTACAAATGCAGAAAACACAAAGTCACTACAAGAAAAGAATGAAGAAATGATAATAGAGTCCTCAAGTTGGTTTTTGCATAATGAACTAACCTTGAATGCTGCAAAAACTGTTGCACTCTATTTCAATTTGAATCACGAAAATGCTAATGATAGTAATATTGAAACTGTCAAACTTTTGGGTATATATATGGATGCAAAACTAAATTGGAATAGACATACTGACGAAATGTGTAAAAAACTTGCTAGAGTTTTATATATGCTCCGAAAGTTAAAGACATCTGTAGGAGAAGACCTATTGATCTCTGCGTATTATGCTTTTTTTCATCCCCATCTACTATATGGTAACTTATTTTGGGGAAATTCTAAAGGGGCTTTAAATGTATTTAAATGGCAAAAGAAAGCAGTTAGATGTATAAAGGGTGTATCTGATAGAGTATCTTGTAAAAAATTATATAGTGAATATAAAATAATGACTGTACCATCGATATTTGTATACCAGAGTTTAATGTATGTCAAAGAAAACTATGCTCAAATTACAAGACGTACTGATATCCATGACTATAATACAAGACAGAAAGATAATATGGATACGCCGTATGTAAGACTAAGTAAGACGCAACATAGTTATAGGTACTGTGGAGTGAAATATTTTAATTTGTTACCGTCATTTATTCGTGATATGAATCAGAAAAGGTTTGACAGCTATATTAAAAATATGCTTAAAAATAGTTGCCTATATAGCGTAGGTGAATTTGAAACTTATTTAAGGGACCATTATTAAACTACGTACATATTGTATAATCTTAACTTTTATTATATAATTCTATATTTTATTGTATTATTTTTATGACGAAGTCTATTACAACTGTAAATAGTTGTCTAACGACTAATAAAATTATTATTATTATTATTATTATTATTATTATTATTATTATGCAACTACTGGAAGTGAACAAGCTAAGAAAAAATTATTTTGTAACATCTCATAAAAATCGATAAAATAATGACATGAACTCTTAATAAGTTGGCTTTTTTGCTAGTATGGATAGTGAGTGACTAATTACTACAGAATCAAGGAGCAATTCCCCCTTTTCCTTTTATGCTTTTCAATGCACAATTTCTGCATCCTATTTTCACTAGTCGAATGGTCGGAAAAATTGGAGGCAACTGCCCCCTCTCCCCCCCTAATCGCCGCCCATGCATATACTACCTTAGTTAACATCAAAATAACATGAACAATATTTATAGAATGTACTTTTATATGCGTATTTCAGTATACGTTTGAATAATATAAGAGCTAACCAATTCTTTCGGGAGTGCGGTTCAAAACTTCCCCCCAAAAGTATGCCTGGAAGAAACAATGGGTAGAAACCATACAAAACTTCACTTACACCTTCCCAATTTTGACTTTACACCCTTCTGAAAATCCTGGCGCATATGTTTTGGTTTATGCACTGATTTTTGAATCGAACTTAAATACGATTTTTCTTGCTAGCTACGTCTTTGCTAACAGGTATGGTTTATTACTGATAATAATTGCGGTGGTATTATTACTATTATTGTTGTATTACTATAGTGCAAGTACATTAACGTACACAGTATCTTTTTAATGCAATAACAATAATAAACAAATCTCCTGTTTTATAAAGATAACTAATTTACAGCTGACATCTAGTATACTATGTTCGTTAGTCACTGAACCAACTGTCATAAAATCACCAATTTCAAAGAGATTTTTCTGATCTGCTTCATTTTGTTCCCAATTAAACGTATCCAAAATAATACTGTTTACTGTGAAAACTTTAATTCTGTTGAATCTGAAGATAAAATTGAAATCAGGAGTAACATCGCACCGAAGTGAATACAATATCCATCTCCATTTATAAATATGTTGAACTATTTCACCTTTAATCTTAAAATAATGGAACAATACGCACAATAGAATCTAGTTCTGAGAAACTGACTGGTTCTCTCAGAATAAAAGACATGTTTCTGCTTATGATGGCAGAAACACATCCCAAATCAATAAACATAAATAAAAAAAAAATGTAGAAAATACTTAAACTCTTTAGTAGGATAAAATTGCAATATGTTTCTGAACATTACTAGACAAAACGCTACTACACTTACAAAAACAACATTAATGAATAGGTCTCTTACACTAATAAAAGTGCTAAGAATAGAAACCCTTAATTATTTACATTAGATAAGCAAGCCATAAGTTTCTGTTACTTCATACACCAACCATACCAAAGATTTAGAAGCTATTAAAGAAAACAGAAAGAACAAATACTGTACATTGTTACCACAAAACTAAGTAAATTATGCAACACACTCTTATACAAACTAACTACAAAGTGCGGATTATTGGATCTTTTGAGAGCGGAAAAGGGCACCACATTTTTAGAGTGGATTTTCGTCCGAGAAAAGATGAGAAATTTCAGCTTGAAAAAAGAAAGATGAGATCTATCTTTTCGATGGGAATGGTAGTTCTTTTCGATGGGAATGTAAGCATAACAGTTTTAGGTTAATTTCCATCTATTCAGATAAAAGTTTCGTCTTTGAACACGGAAAAGACGCAATAAAATATTGAAAAAGTAAAAAGATGCAAAAAGGAGCATTTATTTATGAGTAGTAAGAAAGAAAAGTAATGCACTTCTGAATGGAAAAGAGTAAAAAAATCTCGGGAAGGTTTGAACCGGTATCTTCCGGTCAGTTATCCAACGTCTTATTTCCTTAGCCAACCACTTTGAGAAAGAATAAAGTTTCATCGGGGGATTAAAATCCGTAAATGATCCCTTGAATTTCCAACTATAGCTCTGACAATTTCACGCCTTAGAATAGCTGCTGCCCTAGACAAACATATCACGTCTCTTTCGTCAGTTTCAAGCTGTTCAAGATCTGTTACGGCTTCCCACAATACTTGACTTAGCACTATGCGTTCACTTTCATTAACACGATTTGGTCTGACTAATTCTGCTTCTGTAACATGCGTTATAATAAGCTGTTTAAAGTGGTTTTTTCTGTGATCATTTTGGGTATTATCAGTTCCGTATTCTAACAATAGTTCATTGTATTGTTCATTAACTTCATTCATAGACTAACTTGATTAGTAGTCTCAATGTTTCAAAGGCTTCTTCTCTGACCTGAAACAAAAGAAACAAATGTTAGACATACAATATTTACAGTATCAAAAGTGACCAAATATGGGTAAAACGCGCATATAGTAAAACACACAAATACATGAGTATCAATTTCTAGCAATCTTGTATACAACTTTATTCGGTTTCCGGTTTACTTTCCTGGAACAGAAGATAATAGATTATGAGACTTACATCGTTGCAATTCGTAAATATTGACGCAACACTGACTGACAATCGGGTGCTTGTGGGATATGTTGAAACACACAGTCAATTTCCTAGAGTGTGAAGAAATAAACCATTCTAAGTTTGGTGTGAATAAGTTGAACGGCATAAAAGTATATTCATTTTTTCACTTTTACGTATAGATGGCAACACTGAGAATAGGGTGCGTGTGGGATATGTTAAACCACACAGTCACTTGCCTAGACCGTGAAGGAATAGTCATGTCAAGTTTGGCGTGGATACGTTGAACGGTATAGAACTATATTCATGTTTTCACTTTTAAGTGTAGATGGCAACACTGACAACTGAGTGTCTGTGGGAAGTGTTGAAGCACAAGGAAGCTTCTCTAGTGTGTTAAAGAATTCTCACGCAAAGCTTGGCGCGGATACGTAGAATGGTATTGAAGTTGCATCGTTCAGCTTGAATCTCGCTGCAAAATGTAGTATTGTTCATGTTGTTTTACTCTCTCTAATTTGAAATATTTTTGAGATTAATATATAGTAGGATTTAAAACATTGGCCGACGGTAGCGCCATTACCCATGTAGTGGAGGAAATTTAGGATCCGAGTATATAATGTATGTGGTAATGGTAGTGGCAAGAACCATGTGAATGGTTTCTTGCCCTTTAGAAAATGCCGGTAAAGTAAAAATGTAGTTTCAGGATTAACATACTCTTATAACAAGGACGTTTTCTTTTGCATTGAGCTAACAAGTAAATTAATTAGTGATATTCAATATGGATAAAAAGAATTGCAGTTTAAAAAGAAGGAGACGAAATCGACAGTGCTGGTGAGCAACGTGCTTAAATGGATTGTGGAGAGATTTATTTACATCGTTAAATTCCCTTTATTTAATACTAAAATGGCAAACAAAGACATATAATCAAAATAACGAATCTGGAATATTGCTACTAAATTAATATAAGTTTGGGAGGTAAAATTAGTGTCTTGCTTTTTAGCTAAATCTTTACTAAAATGTGGGTTGGCTTAAACAGTGCAAAGACTGGTTCAAATTTTCATTAGTCAATTAAAGAAATTAATGTAAAATCGTTAATTAGCTGCAAACGCGGAGTAAAGTATAAAAGTTAAAAGGACTTGTAATTATTCAATGGCCTTTGGTTCTGTTGGTGGTCCAAAACCGGTACAAGGACGGTGACTAAGCATGAAGTTCCATTGTATTTATCATTTTGAGAATTGAACTATTTTTTTTTCTAGTGTGACAGTAATCGATGTGTTAAACAGATTGAATGTGTGAATGCTGTAGAGTTCGGATTTAAAGGTTAGGGTAGGTTATCAGTTTACGCTTTTCGCGTCTGTTAGAAGTTACTGCTGTTGTGTGTTTGATCGGTTGAATTTGTCCGAGTCGGGTTAGATCTTAAATTGAAAATTAAAAATGTGTTTTTCGTGTATTGAAGCGAAATTATTGGCAAGAAGTAAATAATACAAATAAGAGAGTTTCTTTGGTTAATAGAAAGGATTCTAATTAACTTATAGTTTGTTTGAGGAACCTAAAAATTTCATTTAATGCTTAATTGTGAGAAAGTCACGTTGTACTTAAATGTTTTCGTTTATTAATTTTGATTTTAACGTTCTACTATAAATTGTAGTGTAAACGCTTCCACAGATAAAAACTACTTTGAATGATTATTCGGGAGATGATCTAATTCACTATGAAGTAAATTAATATAGTCTGAGAATTTCTTTACATTTTAGTAATTAAAATCACACTTTTTTGACACCCCCTGAAAGTTAATACTTTTAAACGATCCGTTGGAAACTAGGGTGTACCTAATTGAGTGTTGGTACAAAAGGCATTAGTTCAGAACACATCCTTGTTATCTGGGAATTATATGTTTTTGCTTTTGTTTTTGTTTTAAAGAAATCGTATTGAAGCGAATGATTGATGTGTTTGTTGAAAACTGCGTTTGATATTTAACTGATATGGTGTTACCTGACAAAGATTAGTAATTTAAGAACTTCTTTGTTCTGATAAGAATTCAGTTGTGTCTGTTGTTGGATTTATATGTTTTTTATGTAACTGGATACTTTTGATGATAACTTCGTAAAACCATGTAAAATTTGTGTATGGTGACGGATGAATAAGGGGAGTTGATTGTAATAAATACTATGGATTGGAGCCGGGGTTTCCCATTTAAGTTTAGTTGTTTACTTTTAATTAATCGGCATTGTTAGTATCCATGCGGCCTGTAAGGCATCTTGTGTTACCGTGGTATGTTTTTTTTTCGTTGTAGAATTCTTTTGTTATCTCCCTCAAAGGCATGATGTGGGTTACAAAGTACACCCATATTTTCACTTTTATGTATACCTGGCAACACTGAGAATAGGCTGTCTGCGGGAGGTATTGAGCCATACAGTTATTTTTCTACGTTGTCAAAGCTTAACGTGTATACGTTGAACGGTGTAGAAGCCTTTACGTAATATGTAAGTATTATTTTATTTTCGCTTGCCCTAGTTCCAGAAATCAGCCATTTTGGGCGCCATTTGGAAAATCGAAAAATCGTTCAATGATAAATTGGTACCCTATAATTTGAAAATCTACACATCTTGAACTATAAATTACAGCAAAAAATCAAACTTAGGACGAAACTCGAGAGTAAATATATTTGACATCATACTATATCACTTTAATATTATAAATGAATGCTAGCAGTCTACAAAAGGTTACGCTACAATCAATTCATTTGTGTACAGTATTTTAATAATTAAATCTATGCCATGTAATCATTTTCTTAGTTCAATGATGCTCGTAAGATGGCAGTACAAACACGATATATTCCGTTAACTAAAAGTAAGTTACTTCAACCATGATTCTTACCTTCATAAAAATCTTAGTAATGTAAACAAAAGATTAACAGTAACTTGCGTTTACATTACTAAAATTATCTCGGGTAACGTAAACTATTGTAAGATGTTAAGTAATGTAAACAAGGCATAATAAAAAGAGCAAGTATCTTGAACCATTAATATAAAATTATTTGTATAGGGCCAAACATATTAAAACAATTTTCGCGCTATTTGGTTCAACGCTGATGTTTACTGTTTTATTTTATGGTACGTATTGGAAGAAAAGGTGTATTTACCAAAAAATACTGCCTAACCTAATGATACCTAATCATCATTCGTGAAGTGCGTAAACAGTTGAAAGTGCGTAAAAGGATAATAATCTATTTTTGTAGAGTATTTAAACTTTTGAAAGGAGTTGTGGGGGCTGCGTCCGCGAACTAGATTAATTTTGCTTGTATATGCAAGGTTCGGTCTAGTGGTGATGTGTTTTATCGTGCTGATTAATGTTTTCTCTAAATAATGACGTCATGCTAAAATTTATTATTTCTCACATAGGATATTATAGCATTTTCCTGAATAATAAGCAAAGGTGTTTTTTTATGCAGGTGTATCTGGGACCTTTCAAAAGTGCGTTCGGCCTACAAGTTGGGTTTTCGAAGTTCTGGCATTGCTCAGATGTCGAAATGTTAATCTTCAGAAGGGCTCAATACCGGTATCAGTTTACGTCAATATCAACATTTTTATACCGGTTATTTATATTTCGTGATCATTCAAACGAGCGATCCGACTTTGTCGGTTTCACTTTTGAATTACATTGACATGATTTTCCTACTCCCACAGCAACACCACCGTTAAAATCCAAACCCTTGTCATGGGGATAGCTCCGAAGGACACTTTGTTTATACAGTATTTTCTTTGGGCTATTTAAATGGTATAAGAATTACTTAATGGGCACTTCATATTACTTTGTCACGTACCAGTACAAATAAAAGTAGTCCTAGTCTAACAATAAACTTTTTTCCATAGAAAGTGTGTACGGATTTTTTTTTTGTTATATTGTTTCCGTAATACGAGCTCAAACTTTTAAAAAAAGATAGTAAATAGAAAACAAGTAGAAATAAATATATTGCATTGTTAAAAGACAGCTTTCTGCTCAAGAATTATCAAGTTAAATAATGTTTATAACTAAAGATAATAAATTTATTTGTTCGGCTACAAACTTTTCAGAGAGTTCTCAAAACTAACGTAAGATGACTCTGCTGTCTTCTAAGATATTACCTTCTAGTGAAGAATAAAGAAACTAATTTCCACTCGTTTCTTTAAATGCGTCGATTTTTTTTAAATATTAATTTTATATAATATATTATCTTTGTCATATATCAATTTATAATATATAAAATGCTTTGTCACGTACTACTGCAAATAAAAGTAGTCCTAGTCTAACAATAAAGTTTTTCCATAGAAAATGGGTACCGATTTTTTGTTATATTGTTTCCGTAATACGACCTAAAAGATTAAAAAAAGGGATCAAGTAGAAATAAATATTTCATTGTTAAAATACAACTTTCTGCTCAAGAATTAAGTTAAATATCATAATATATTATAAATATATATATTAATAATATAATATATTGTAATATTTATAGTATATAATAATATTAATTTTCTTTTAACATTAGTTTTTAATTATAACGGAGCTGTCCTACTCTCACTTAAAATCATAAAAACCAAAAAGTTTAAGTTATTCAAATGTATACTAGAGGGTAGAAAATCCTAGTCTAAAATAACGTAATTCTGTCGTAAAGAAAGTATAGTAAAATATATTAAACTTCATGTATTTACTTCTGTTCACTTATTGGATTAATTAAAAAAAACTATAATTGAATAAGCTTTAGAATTGATAAGAATGTTAGAGGTGAAATTGAAGGAACTGCTGAAATAATTCAGTCTTCAGACCTAAAACTAAATTATGAATAAGGAAATTCTGAAACAAATAAATATCTAATTCCTATGTCTTTCTTACTTAAAACTCGTTGATGTAAAAGATGAAGAAACTAAATATAGTGATCGGTTTTTAGTAGAAGAAGTACCGCAAATAAAATATATCTTGACTATAACGCTTAACTCTTATGTACTGCTGTCACACATCTGAGTATTCGATGCAAAACAAAGTGATGTAAGCAGTGGTGACATTCAGTCGTTTCGTACAGGTACGCCCGAACCGGTAGTTAACATTTTCGTTGGTACGCCGAGTCGTTTATAGAAGGAAACGAATTGTCTTACAGCTCAAGGAAAGAGAACCATTGATTTCATTCAAATGCATTCAGTTGTGAAGTAGACTAACACAGATGCCCAGAATTCGCGCATGGATTATGAATTGAATTTGCAGCTAGGCTTTTTGGAAAGTTTATTTGAACTTAAATTTTCATTTTAGAGATAATATGAAACACAGATTTAGACGATACAAGGCTTTTTTTTGAAGGTCTTCCTTGACGGATGATATTTGGAAACCAGGACTAAATTATGATAGCTAAACGATTGAGTAGAATGTATGTGAGGGTTGTTTTTAATACATGAAAGTAAAGGCAAGTGCATAGTCGTTATTGACTGTAAATGTTATCACGATATTGATTTTGAAGAAATTCTGTTCTGAAGGAATGCAAAGTTGAAGCGACTGTTAAGAAACTAGAGTGGTCTTGGAAATATGGAAAATAGACTTAAAGTTGGAGATCATCAGATGCAAAAGTCAACTTTATTTTCGATAATGGATCCTACCAACTGGTTTCCTGACGTGACTACTTTATCTTACAGAGAGCAAATCTAAAGTTTCATCTTTGAGTGAGGTGTTAAAATTTCGACACCTGCATCAATGATTTCATAGATTATGTGGATATCTTTTGCTCTAAAATATCTTCTTACCACACAGAAATAAATAAAAAGAAATCATCCGCACCTTAGTAATTAGTTCAACTAAAGCAGAACAAATATTCGGCTTATGGATCTCGTTTCCACATTTAGACCAAACTCTCTTAATGTTAGTAGCATCTGCCATAAGATTGACATCAAGTTTCTACTCCAACCTTCAATAAATGGGATCCAGGAAAGTATATCAAATCTTGGTTTGAGAATCGGACTCCATACTACAGAAGACCGAAGGGTGAAGAAAGAGAAGGATGGGATAGAAGCTTCAGCGAACCAAAGAAAGATTTGGATCCTCCTCCTCACAGTACTTCCATTAAACAAAGTTGTTGATACATGAGCGTAAAAGCCATCAGATGTGAAATTATAACTCTTCTAATTTTTCAATATTATACGTTAGTACATTTAATTGTATTGCGTTTGGTCATTGTATATAGCGACAGAAGAAGTACTTTAGTTCTCATGATTCATCCTTTAAAATCGAGTCTCAAGAGAATGCGATAGAAAAAAAATATATTCTTTGCACTTCTAATGCAAATTCTGCGTGTGCAAAATTTTATACCAATTTTCAGAATTAGTCATTTGCAGATTTTAAGGCATAACGCTTTTGTCCAACTTTCAATTATTTGAATTGATTATTTCTTATTTCAGTTTGTCTAGAAAGAATTAAGGATAAAGTGTGTATTGTTTAATTTGTTTAAATATCCTTCTATGTTTATATTCTTCATCTCATGCATTAAAATGTCTTTCGGAGCTTTCTGTTTGATTGAATTTAAGGACGTTAAACATCTTTGGCTCAGGCTGGGATAAAGAAGGGGTAAGGATTCGGGAAGGTGTCGGCCAGGGCCTATGTTGAAGGTGAATCTTGGCATTTGCCTCGTGTGACTCAGGAAACCGCTGGAAAACCTCCGTCAGAATGGTCGGCCGTTGGGATCGAACCCAGGACCTCCCGAATGCTACGCCAACGCTCTACCACTGAGCTACGGAAGCTCGGTAGCTTTCTGTTTAAATTTATTCATAATTTCAGCAGCTTTCAAATATGTATTAATTTACGAAATTAGAAATTTCGTTCATTTAAGCAAAGTTGTTGGCAGTGACTAAAGTCTAATACTCATTTCCAGCAATGATATTGTAATTTGATGTGACTGTTCCATCCTAATTACACTCTTGCAAAATGTTATGTAAGGTAAGTGTAATCATTATGGCCCGGGTTACCAATATGCCCAAACAACAAATTTCTGAAGCTCTCCCTCCATTGGTACTACTAGATGCCACAGTAAATTATATCCACATGACAAGAGAAAGCATTTTTGCGCGAATCATTTGACTTCGAGTGACATGAGCAGCAGCAGCTCCAGTTGAAGTGGCATATTGAGCAAGAAAATATTTTGCTGTTATTTTAGCAAAGTAAGTAATGTTTCTTTCTAATATCTTTTGTTGAAAACCTAATCAGTATAATGCATGGATAATGTAGCTATGTGAGCATCCGTGAACATAAAATGTGTGTGACGCAATGTATTGCATTGTGTAACTAGCAGGCGACACCAAAAGTAAAGAGATCAACAGTACGCAATATCGTCCACCGTGGCTCACAGGCAAGATGAGCCATATTGTGCAAAATGCAGTTATAAGTGTTTAAAATGAAAGATTTGGGTATTTGAAATGTTTTTCCTGAACACTCATCATCGTAATGTTTAGTAATTAAAACGAAGAAATACCAGCGAATAATAAAGATATCAATTTCAATACAAAGAATAAAAAGATTAAAATCAAAACAAAGCAAGTATCATTACGTTTAAAAAGACCAGAATCTCAGGAACTGCTTCTATTAGTCCCGAAAACCCGACACTGAGTTGTTCCAAGCCTGGTGAATCTTCCTTCTGTTACCTTTGTCAGGCAGACAGGGTCGCAGACATACATCTTTGCTTGTCGTAGCGCAAATACGTTTATGAAGAGCGTGTTGCAATCACCGATAAAGATCACGGAAAATTTCTTTATCCCTCATGTGAGACGTGACATTCTAAACTTCCTCGTATCTATTACTAACTCTATAACGTATGGAACCCGCAAGTTCATCGCTGCAGTAACAAACGTTCGCCATTTGATTCTATCCTGGGAAATATCAAGCCAGTTTTCATCACGAACACTTACTTCTCGAAAGTATCTTCGTATATTGTCCTCCCAACGACGTCATGGTCTTCTCAATGGTCTCTTTCCATCCGGCCTTCCAACCAGGATATAATTAGACTCTTCATTTTTAACCCAGGCGAGCTACATCGCCTGCCCACCTTAGTCTTGGCGATTTCATTATTTTTACAACATCTGGTGAATCGTACAGTCCGTGAAGTTCATTATGCAGTCTCCTCAATTCTCCAGTCATCTCGTCCCGTTTATCTTTCTCAAAGGCTTATTTTCAAATACACGTAATTTATGTTCATCTGCTAGGGTGGTACTCCAACTTTCGCAACCGTAAAGTATTACTGGCAGAGTTACCGTTTTGTATGTTTTCAGTTTCAATTTCCTTGATATTTATCGCGATGTTAGAAGTTCCTGGACTGAATAGAATCATACGTTCCCCGATACTAAGCGACTTTTTATTCCTTCCGTAACCTCATTTTTGCTAGTTACGTATTCTTCGCAAGTATTTAAGTAGTTATATAAGTATTTAAATTTGTCTTTTTATGACCTCATCTCTAATTCTTATGATTTTATTTCCTTCATTCCCTATGTTTCGGCTTCTTATCGTGTATTTGTTTTGTCTATGTTTACCTGTAGAACTATCCCATCGCACGCTTCTACTAAGTCATCGGTGTTGCTTTGTAGTGCATCTATATCGTCCCATATTAAATCTACATCATCCGCGTATACGAACAGTTGATACAAACCATTCAATGATACTCCTTTTTGTCCCCTTTATTTTTTTAAATCTCATATTCCAACGCAAACCTAAACAGTAGTGGTGATAAAGCATCGCCTTGTTTCAATCCGTTGCGAATCTTGAAATTATCTGGCATATTATAACCTATCCGTACTCTGCTTTTGGGCGTCGCTAAAACATATCTTCACTAGTTAAACCATTTTTTCGGAATTCCAAATTGTATCAGGATATTGTATAACTTGTCCCTTATGATAGAATCATATACTTTCTTAAAGTCAATGAATAGCTGGAAGACCGTCCCATTGTATTCACATTTCTTCTCCAAAATTTGTCTCATGGCGAAAATCTGGTCCAACATGGATCTGGTTCTTCTAAATCCACATTGGTGATATCCAATTCTTTCATTTACGTCTACACTTAGGCGTGTTAACAGAATATTACTTGATTTCTTGTAAGAGGATGGAATTAACGAGATTCCGCGTTAATTATTACAGTCCGATTTATCAACTTTTCTGTAAATCGGAACAATTATTGAGGTTTCCCATTCCTTTGGGAGCTCCTCCTTTCTCCATAGAGCACTCATCGATGTATGTAGTTCCTTGATTAGAGCTGTTCCTGCTGCTTTAATTAATTCTTCTGGAATATTGTCTATTCCAGGAGATTTTAAAATTTCCAATTTCTTTACCTACATTTCGATCTCAATCTCGCTAGGTTCGGGAATCCACGGTTCTGCGGTATGGATT
Organism: Lepisma saccharinum; assembly: GCA_022664845.1. Classification (NCBI taxonomy): domain Eukaryota; kingdom Metazoa; phylum Arthropoda; class Insecta; order Zygentoma; family Lepismatidae; genus Lepisma; species Lepisma saccharinum. The sequence goes on from JAGDQP010046810.1 coordinate 15,089, forward strand.
TCAAATCTCTCTCTTTATCCCCCGTTGTGTACATTAAGAAGTTTGTCGAAATAACTTTTCCACACATCAACAATTTTAGTCGGATCAGCCTGAAGATCTCCACGTTC
>JAGDQP010046812.1:581-15194 GCA_022664845.1 Lepisma saccharinum
ATTTCTTAACCGACATTTCGATCTCGATCTCGCTAGGTTCGGGAATCCACGGTTCTGCGGTATGGATTTCAAATTCCTCTGTTTGTTCCCCGCTGTGTACATTAAGAAGTTTGTCGAAATAACTTTTCCACACATCGACAATTTTAGTCGGATCCGCCTGAAGATCTCCACGTTCATTTCTAATCATTCCTAACCTCGGCTGGTAACCTTTTCTTAACGAGTTTACCCCTTTGTATAGATCTCGTATGTTATTTGTCTTCCCGTTTTCCTCAATCTCCTGAATCTTCTGCGTCAGATATTCTCGCTTTTTGTTTCTGAACCCTAGTGTGGCGTTTCGTTTCGCGTTACTGTAGTGGTTGGTATTTGCTTCGCTTTTATTACTTAGCCATCGTTGCCTTGCTTGTTTTCGTTCCTCATGAAGTTTAATGCATTCTTCATCAAACCAAGGTTTGTTTTTCTGTTGTTTCTTCTCACCTACGCGTTCCTTCGCTGCGCTCTTAATTGTTTCACGAATTGCCTCCCACATCTTACTTACATCAATTTCATTATTAATATCATCATTATTATTACTCGAGTCGGCTAGGATTTCGAACCCATTTGAGAGTTCGAGTTGGTAATCTGCTCTTATGCTCGGATTATTTAATAGTTTCACTTCGAATTTCAGTTGTTTTGATCCCTTGCTTTCTCTGTTCGCGATGCATAACTTTTCCCTTACTTTTGTGATCACTAATTGATGGTCGGTGTCACCTTCCGCTCCTCTGTACGACCTAACGTCCATTATGTTGGTGTGTCTTCGTCTGTCTACTAATACGTGATCGATCTGGTTGTGAGTTTTTCCGTCCGGAGATACCCACGTGTATTTGTGTATGTCTTTGTGTTCAAAGTACGTGCTCTTTACCAGTAAGTTTTTCGAAATCGTGAAAGTTATCAGTCTTTCTCCATTGTTGTTGGTCTTTTCGTGAAGACTGTATTTGCCTATAGTAGGTCTATATTTTTCTTCCCTCCCTACCTTTGCATTGAAATCACCCAACACAATTTTCGAATTATACTTCGGTAATCGGTCAAACAACCTTTCTAGCTCATCGTAGAATATATCTTTGTCGTTATCAGTAGCCACCTCGGTCGGAGCATAGACGTTTAATAAAACCGTGTTGCCCCATCGAGTACGTATCGTAAAGTACGATAGTCTTTCGTTCACGAACTCTATATTCTGAACCGCCTGAAGGATACTATTCTTAATGAGGAACCCTGTTCCGAAATCGTGAGACTGTGTTCCCCCGTAGTAGAAAGTGTACTTGCCCTGTGGGATACTATCTTGACCCTCCCACCGAACTTCTTGTATCGCTAATATGTCTAGCTCGTACTTTTCGGTCTCGTGTACCGCCACCTGAAGAGCGCCCGTTTGGTATAATGTTCGTACGTTCCACGTTCCTATTCTAAGGTCTTTCTTAATCCTGTTCATAGAGCCCCCTGAAGCAGTCCCAGCCCGGAGATCCGAATGAGGGACTAGTTTACCTCCGGAATATTTTACCCCAGGAGAATCCATGAACCATCTGTTACTATTTCTTGACATGTTTTAGCGGTGTAGAGTTGTCAGCTCTACGACCTCGCAGTAAAGGTAGACATTCAAGATGTCGCCCTCTGTCCATCTCTGAGCCTTGCCGATGTCATTCATCTTCAGCCTCAGAGTGGTAATGGTGATGCTGCTTCCCCTCACTATGATATTTTTGTTCGGGGTTATCGTCCCCTAGCCTTTGTAGATCCCTCTACTAACTGCAAGGCAGCAGTACTGGTTTTGGTCCGCCCCGGAATATTTCCGGTACCCACCATATCTGGTCGGCATTCCCCTATCCGCCACCTGGGGAGGCGCCTGGTGGAAGACCAGTAACTCCAACCCGGGAAGGTATATACAGAAAGGAGAAATTCAAGCAACAAAACAGCAACTTAATGATTAGGTAACTTAACTGGAAGGAATGTGTGAAGCTTAATCCTTCAGACTCCTTTGGGCTAGCGTTTGGTCCAAAAATGTACTGATTAATTATGTATTTTTAAGCCTGGAATGGAACCCTGGGGAACTGCATTCTCCGCGGAATTTTGTTTTCGCTCTAGAAAGCAGTTGGTAACCCTGATTGCTTTGGTGATAGGTTACATTTATATCAAGAATGCCTTCATGAAGTTGGTCCATTATTCTCAATAAGGTAATTGTTTGTGTGGCCGTGATACACGTTGAAGGGAATTGAGTTCCCAACCGTTCTTCTATAAGGCAATTATTCCGTTGCCTTGTGTTGGCAGGCATTTGTTAGTTTCTGATCAAGTAAAATATAGTTCACGGTTGACAAAATGAGTATGGTCAAGTTTTGTGGATCCCTTACGACAAATTTTGTTTTTGCTCGCACAAGAATTCTGGTGTGAAAATATGTTTTTACTCAAGAACGTGATTCGATGAGATCAGACAAGACGATCATTCATCTGTGAATTGCTATCTTTTTCCGCAAACTGACCCATGACTACTTAAATACTAAATAATACAAAAGACGGGAAAGAACCTTGTAAGTCGTAAACGCGTGAAGGGAGTGAGACAAAATATTGAATAGAAGTAACATGGGTGCTGAGTTACTAGATGTGGGAGATGAGAATCATGGCAGGCAGCTTGAAAGCCGCCATCTTTGAATTTGTTCAAGAATTTGTAATGGAAAGTGGGTCATGTGACATCATTTTATGCTATCTTGTTTCAAGAAATCTAAATCTGATGTAAGTTTTTATCTACCTTTACTCGTTTACGAGTTAGAGCCCCTCAGTTTTGGGAATTTACGTTCTACAACACGTGGTATACATTTGGGCGGACACATAAACTCAATATTTTTCTTAAATCCTTATGGACCATGCGAAACAGAGGCGTATGCATGCTTGAATCCGCTGCTGGAGACAGTGTAACTCGTTGATTTTTGACGATGCCTAGCAGATAGCTCCAGAATAGAAAGCAGGGGCGTAAAATCAAGTGAAGGAGTGGGTAGCTTTGCGGGCCCTTACTAACTCTATTTCGGCACCATTAGCATTGCTGTAAATTCTTATAGAAATATTTGTTAAATTCTTAGGATATGGTTGTATTTGATGTAAATATTTCAATATTCATTTTTAAATACATCATACAGACAAGGGATGATTTAAGATTTGTGATTTAGCAAATTTCTGAACAAATCATTTTCTATTTTTGTCCAAGTATTCGCGCATTCTGGTCCACTGTGTAGTAGTTGAAACTCCATTAGTATGTTTTAAGATTGCCAAAGAATTTTGTCACTAGAAAATAAGCTTGTATCTATAGTTCTGTATGGTGTATTGAAACTACAAGAGAAAAAAATCTGAAACTTTACTCACCATGTTGGCTTCCATGCTAATTTGCTGCGACGTATCACATTAAGATGTAGAAGTAGCACAAAAAGCACAAAATATTAAGAATTCACAAACAAAATTTCAAAATGACTGCTGGATAAACAAAAATGCTACCATGGATAGTGTTAACAAAATTAACAAGTGACAATGGCTTGTACTGTACATATAGAATAACTGCATTGTTAACAATGGCATTTCCGTCTTTTTACAGTTATATTGATGATTAGCAACCCAGACAGGAAATACAATTAAAGGAAATAAACAATATATATCATCCTGTTCATCAATCAAGGAAATATATTCCATGCGTTTGGCAATTTTAGTCAGTTTTTGTAAAGACAAGATTTCTGAAAAATCCAAATTTAAAGATGTTAAGAAACATTTTAACACGAATTAAATTATTTTAGGGAGTTTGAAGTAAATACGGTATTTCTAGAACAAAGTATTCATAGTACGTGTACTCTGTTCTAACAATACTCTGTTCATAGTTCCACTCTCTTCAAACGAAATAAAATAATTTCTTAAATGTAATTTCTTTTACAAAATACCTTGTGTATGGCAACTATTGACAAATACCCAGAGAAAATTGTCGCTTGTCGGGCAAGGACTAAATTTTTAACTATTAAAGTACTACAACCACAGCTAAGTTCTATGTATTTGGAGCATTCATAAATTAAACCAGCAGCTTGACACTGGTGCCGAAAGTTAAGGCAATCACAATATGTGGAGATCCTTTTGCATTGATGAATACATTTGCAAATCGTGCAGTGCGAAATAATTAGACGTCATTTTCTTTACACAATAGAGTTACTTCCATGAAGCTAAGCACGACACAAACGACCAATATAGTGCAATCATTTTTAGCGGAATGTATCACAAACAGTTTGTGCTCAATTCGCCCCCAAAGTATGGAACATTCTTTTCTTTAGAGAGCAGATTTACGGTTGCAATAATAATAAAAATATATACTTCTAACTGAATTGAAATCAATTCTTTGTGCGCGGGTGTACCCGGACAATGCCATAAGAAGTTTCTTTTGTACTCAACTCGTTGCAAAGTTATGTGACATTCAATCTTGCATAGAAATTCGCAGAAATTGTCAACTTTCGAAACTGAATAAATATCAATAATTTGCTGTTCATTTGAGCGGAATTATGCCACAGTATGTTTCGTGTATCCTCAATTCGTCACAAAAAATTGCGACATTCAAAGCTTTAGTCGGTCAGTTTTACGATCGAGTTCGAAAAATAGCATTACTTTCGTAACTTAATTAGGATCAATCATTTGCCCGGGATTGTGCCATAAAAACGTTTTTGTTTCTGTCGAAAATCTGTCGAAAATATTGTTCCTTATTAAGACGTCGGAAGCAATGTGATATTCAACTGCTTTACAGGAGGCTGCATAAATTCCCAGAAAATGTCAACTTCGAAACAGAATTACCATATATCATTTGTGCGTGGTTGAATGAAGATCATTCTTACTACAGAAGTAAGGATAGGCATGAGAAGCGAGACAAGACCACCCTATGTATAAGAACGCATGGCTGTATAACCCGACGTGTTCAATGCTATTCGAATGAGGGAGAAATTAAATTCACGAAATAGTCTTTTCGATGGCTCAGATAAGTGTTTTCAGAAGTCTCTAATATGGGTTTTCAACAAGATATTGTTGAACTACTCGATACACGCTTACGAAAATGTGCAACAGGGATAAAGAAATGAAGGAAATAAAAAGACAGTCATTAGAAAAATTAAGTAGCAAAAATCTTAACCATTTTACTCATAAATGAGAATTGTACATAGGCTATATAGTGTACCAGTCTTGGCAATTTAATAAACTTTCATCTATACAAATGACTTTCCCTACACGAACATCATATGACAATTCATTTACTTTTAAACGCGAAACACTATGAAGAATTAACAAAAATAATACATGACAAAGAAAATATATTTTCTTCTACGAATGAATTAGTTGAAAACGCTGGTCACAGAAATTCACACTGGAATTAGAATGTAGAAAAATACGTCCTTTCAACTGATATCGTTTTTCTCATGATTAGTCTCGTAGAGAATTAACCGAAGTTCGTTATTGCTACCATCAATATCCTTCACCAGCGATAGATGGAAATTTTATTGCGTAGGAATTGTGCAGCTTTTGCACGAACACCAAAATCAGTGTTTTGAACACGTCACCTGCAACAACGAATCAGATATAATCCGTCTGCTAGTTTTTAGCATGGGCGAAATTATAGTGGACTAGTCAGAACTGCGAAAATGTTGAAATAAGAGAGCGTTAAATCACTATATGATCGAATTCGGGTTCGTGCAACATCATCGTTCCCATGTACATGCTCCTCACCAATACTGCAAAATCAGTCATTCTTGTCTCTAAAAAGAGCTTCTGCGAATTCTACTTGCCTCTCCTATCTTAAGGAAGTGGTATGCACATAGAATTTGGCTTATTGGAACTCTTATATAGGCTAGATATTACACGCAAAATTTCCTTAGAATCGGTTGAGGGGCAGAAAACGGCCCTTATGCGCAGTACTCCTTTCATAACACATCGAAAATTAACATAAAATCTGTTTATGAGCGCAAAAGCTATGAGAAAAGTGATAATAATACAGGAAAATAAGGTTTCAATAAATAAGCCATTGTGAAAGATAGATGAATAATGAAATTTCTGTTTTGATAAGTTATACAAAAAATGCAAAATAGTTTTACACATTTCCAGAGCAATGGTTCTTTCTATCATTATATACAAAAGTTTAAGTTTTAATTGTTTCAGAAAATATCTACCAAGAATCTTTACACAACCCCATTTTGCCCAACAGCTGACATCCCCATTTTGTCCAACTGCTTATGTTTTAGGATTTCAAGATGACTCTAGACACCACGTTGTACAAGATGAAAAAAGCTACCACTACATGACACCTAAACAATTGTAAAGTAGGGCAAGGTACTTATATTTTGCAGTTCTAGTTTAATAAATCCAGAATCGAGCCACTTGATATTAAAATTAATCGAAGCATAGAAAAATCCTAATGATTTTAAGACCATTCCAACCGACCTTACTGCCTCTGTGGTACATCCAATAAGCAATTTAACTCCCACGTGGTTGACGACACCATCAGTCTGAGCTGGGGGGCACACCTCCCCGTATTGTCAAACTTTCCCCTATATATATTGAGGAAAGTGACATTCCCTTTATTTTCGTAGAACATTTGGTGAGTGTACAGTTAGCATGATATTTATTCGTGCACTTTAAAATCTTAAGCAGTCTGTAATCGGTAAATAAGCGTCAACTCGTAGTATGGTATTTTCCACACACTGTATTATTACAATACGTAATATACAGTATGTTGCAAATAGGAAAACCAGGAGGATGCTCCAGTAATTATTCTGCTAAAATTCACTATACGAAAATCTTTATCGTAACTTTAAGCACTGATATGCAAACTTATGAATACTGTACAACCCATAGTGTAGGCTCAACATAAGTTTATGTATGAATTAAAGCAATTTATTCCAGCTTCATTAAAAATACATTTTATTCGTAACCACAACAAAATTTATTTTATGTTTCAATCTTGAAAGTCATCAAGCTTTTGCTTTCCTTAGATAGTAATAAAGATTTTTGCATTATTTTTAGAATTATGTAAGAACACTGAATAAAATCCTAAGACGTTTTTAAAATGTAAAATTATTTCCTAATAAGAATTTTCAAAAGTATTTTATTTCAACGCTATTATAAATATTTGAAAGTTGCCAAATATATGTAATAAAACCAGTGATTTTTTTGTGTGTAAATTCGAAAATATAAAGTAAGCTGCTATTCTACATTAGTATATATATGAAACCACTGATTCAACATTTGAATGGAAGGAACATTTATCATCTCCCCCTCCTCTTGAATCTCTTACCTCAACTCCTCATGAGTGCGAATTCATTAGTGAAGAAATATTATTTTATTTGTAAACGTAACAAACAAAGGCAAAATATATCATTCAGGAAAAACGAAGAAAAATATTACAAACGTATTCTATAGATGCATACATATATGTATAAAGATTAACTTCCGCTTACGTGAAAAAGAAATTTCTATTTCCAAGCATGTGTGAAATTGTAATAAAACAATTGATTTCGAGACCAGCGTTTGTGTTTAACCAACTGAGAAAGTACAAGTGGAAGTAAATGTAACGTGTGTCTGTTTATATAAGCATATTTACTTTTACATCTAGAAATCAATTAAAATAATAGACACTTCCAGTTCAAATATTTTTATTATTTCAAATATCAAATAGAATTATATTTTGTATGCATTCATAAACCTTTTATAACAGCAGATACACGTTTTAGTTTATCAGTTCTGTTAGCATTGACACTAGTTACAATGCACTGCTACGCCTCCACAGTTTATGTGAATTCGTTTAGAAACGTTTTCCAACTCATACAACAACAATAATAATCAGTATTACCACTTCTTGTATGGTATACCAGGACAAAGACATAACGATTTTTTATACGAAGCGCAAACATTTCTCTATCAAACAAGAGTATTAATATTTTTGACACAGGAGTGTTATCTTTGATTTCATTCTCATCACAAGACAGAAATTCCACCTCCAAATATTTATCTTGCAAGATCTTATTAACAAAAGGGCAGGCCTTATAATAAGACAATTACTTTATAGTTATCACGAATTTGTGTACAATTTGAATCTTGTACAGACAATTGTAACTTCAAGGTAATCAAAAACGTTCTTGTCCTTTTTGATAGAAACAGAATCGTATACACAAAGTGCCACTTACTATCAGTTTTCAAAGTAATTCCCATCGGCATCAAGCACGTTTTGTCAAAGTTCCCGCACCTGTGCAATTCCCTGGCGGTAAAGCTGGGAGCGTCTTGGACGCAAAGAGGGTCCTGAGTACCTGCCGTAAGTCGGTACCTTAGTCTTCATTGGCTAAGAATTTCACGAAGTCAAGGTTGTTCAAGGAATGGAACAGATTATAATGTGTTGATGCAAAGTGGAGGCAGTACGGTGGATGGTACTGTGTTACCCACCTATGTCACTGTATGATATTCCTGGCCACCCGTACCCGATGCGATCTGGCACTGTCGGCAAGGAACAATGCGAGTCACGAATCCTGGCTCCTGCTGCAGACTCTGCTGCACACATTCCAGGTCAGCAGTGATGGTTTAGCCCGGTCGTAGCAGCTCGCAGTGCATCACTTGGCGATTAGTCCACCAGATACAGAGCATGATCTTGCATGGGTGTAAAGGTGGTCTTGGGGTGTGAGCAACATGGTGTCTTATACAGGACTCACTTTTCGTCACTGGTGAAGCTCGATCGGATATGGGTGTGTTGCTGTGCCGAGAAAGCAACGACAAACAGACTGTCACTCGTTGGTCCTTATTGGCTTCCGACAGTCTGTGGGGTACCCACTCCGTACGCCTTTCTTATGCGGTGCAGGTGAAGTCTGACTGTTTCACCAAAAACCTGGAAGCGTTCCTAAAGCTCAATACAAGTTTTGTTGCTTTCCTGCTCTATGGCGGCTTTCAGAGCCTCGTCATTCAGGGCATGTGGACGCCCACTGTTGGTTCATCACACAAAGACAAATCTCCTGACCTGAACTTCTGGAACGTTAATTCACATTATCCTCAAAGGCTTGGAATATTTGTCAACTTTTATTCAGCTGTCAAAAGCCCACATTAAAGCTTTAAGTCCAAACGAATTGCTCCGACACCTGCATTTAGCTCTGCAACTACTCGAACTATGACTGTTGTGAGTGCGTATATTAGTCACTGTCAATGTTCACACTTCCACCCCGATTGATTTTCGAGCACCTCATGCCTTTATTTCCTTATCAGTGATCACCTCTTCTCATGCGACGTCAAAAACATCAAGAGTGTTTCTGGTTACCTTATATTTTGTACAAAATCATATATGATGCGATACGGACGCTAGCAGTTTAGTTAACATTCATCTTTCTCCAAAGTGTTAGTCAAAGTATACCATCGCCACAGTACCTGACGCTCTACTATGAGACGCAGGGCGGTGCAAATCACTTTAAAAGCTAGAAATTACGCAATGAAATAAGTACTAAATATTTTTTAGAAAAAGGTAAAATTACTAAGATTCTTAAAAAATGACAAATCTTGCATTTTGTATCCGTTAAGTGTAGTTCTTTTTAGTACATTTTTCAACGTGGTTTAGTTCTTTTATGTTACACTTTTCAGTGTATTTACAAAAAAAAAAAAGTACGTACACTATTTAAGAAGGATATGATTATTTGCTTGGAATCCTTATCTAATAGAGTTCTTCCTTGTACAATCGCGAGCATATATTTTTGACCCCCTTGAATGCTCATTTCTGCTATATGAATTGTGGTACTGTTCGCCTATTTCATATGCAACCCAACTTGATTAGTGGATTATCTTGTATGCATATCACTGCAGGATGTGCAATTCTTCCTCCAAAAGCAGTTTGCAGGGGAAAGAACGAGACCGTGTATTGCGGAATCATATAAATTGCAGGCGTTAGCATCACTTAGAGAAATTTAAGATAAAGCAGGTTTAATTAGAAGAAATGTTTCTTGTATCATAGAGAAACTAGAAGAAACGTATATTTAAGAACTTTTATGTTCAATTACCACATTTAAAAACGTAATTAGTCAATGTTATAACACTTTTGTGTGACAAGATAATACTCTGAAAGATAATGAGGTATGGAGCAGAACACAAAAAAAAGTGAGATAAACATTTGCGCACAAAAAGTGAAATAAATGATCTGAAAATTACACAAAAATTCCACTCAAATGTATATTATTCAAATATATCTTCCGTCTATTTTAAACATTTTGCCAGAAAGGTTACAAAATGTAATTAGTTTAAGAGAATGCCCAAACTAGGAGCGGGATTCAAACCCGGGTCGCCTGATTCGAAGTCCGACACCTAAACCACTTAACTACATATCTCATGCAGAAATGTGTTCACCATAACGTAGTAGTAGTTACGGAAAAGTAGCGATTGAAAAGGATGCAATGGCATGTCTTTTTGTTACCTATGTTTATGTGAGGAGAAGTTCTGTGATTTTCAGTAAAAGAATCAGCTTCTTTTCGTAAAACTGCAGCTTAATTACTTCTGTCATCGAACACTGGAAACCCCTCAAGATACTACATTATGCCTTCTCATAGCCATGCGTGAGAAATACCAAATATGGGCGTAATGTGGAAGTTCTGATGCCAATCCTGGGCGCAAAAAATACATGTTTACATCGCAATAATACTCCATAATGTGTTTAGTTCACAATGCGCTTTAATGAAATTATTTACATTGATTTTCTGCTGCGTAGAGAGTCCAATCTGCTGAAAACTCAAGTGATGAAGGGGCCACGGTGGCTCTGTTGGTAGAGCGCTCACCTCTGGTGCTAGGGGTCGTCGGACCAATCCCTGCTTATGCCATGTGGGCTTTGTGGTGGACAAACACCGTGTGCATGGGTTTTCGCGCGGTGCTCTCGTTTCCTCTCACTTTCCTCATTCCACCAATTCATCCCATCATTATCCATATGGCCTAAAGGCCTTAAGATAAATTCAAATCAAAATTCAAGGGATGGAATTCGTTTGAAGGTATGTTGCTCCTTGCACTCAAGTCACCCCTTGATCTTGGATTAGATTCTATATTTCACGCAACGGAGTGCGTTTTGAAATAACGTTGATTTAAAAAAAACAGTTTATCTGAGCCCATGTGGGTTTTATTGGCCTTTTGGGGATTTCCTTGGGTTTTCAAAATAAAATGTGATTAAAAGTAAACGTAAAGTTGTGCAGAACCTCAGTACCCCAGTCGATAACAGTTTGTCACAACTGTGGAATCCAGTGGGTGTGTTACAATATTTGTTAGAGTGTTAGAAAGTTTAAATTTATACCGTAGTTTCTCGTTATAGAAGTACATAAGGTGTGAAAATAATATCATAGAGTTCATAATAGATAGACTTAGCACGCTTCCCCATTTCTGTGTGCGCTAAAACTAAACGAATTCTGTTCAGAACACGTGATTTTGAATTCATCCGTTAAATAGCTCTGGTGTAGACGTCATATTCTATTATGAGGTCTATACCAGAGCTGCCTAGTGGATGAATTCAAAATCACATGGTCTGAGAAAAAACACTAATACATAACACAGAAATGGAGAAGCGTACTGTTTATGTATTATGAGTTCTATGATATTATATGCCATGGGTGAAATTAGGAGAGAGACCCTGGGTGGGGGGCACGAGAGAGACACTTTAAGAGCTATCGTTTAAAAATTATGTCATTTTGAAATAATTTGGGTGGAGGGGTAATGATCCCCATAAATCTGCCCATGTCTGGTGCCCTAATAGAAATGTTGAGCTTTTCATGCAGAGAAGTAAAATTATCAAGCAGACTTAAAAGAAAAATGTTTTTGTTTGAACATCCTATGATAAACCAGTCCGTAGATATTGCATTTTCCGTCTGCAAACAAATACTAGCATGCACCGCAATACAAAAAAATGTCCGCCGTTAATCAATCGTTGGGAATAAAAGAATACCCGTTATGAACTATTCTATAGAGATATAAACATTAACAGAAATAATAAAATATTAGGAGAGCTGAAGCAACTATGCTAAACAATCTCAGATTGAGTAAGACACATGGAATTTATGGAAGAGGGTTACTTGATTTAAGTAATCTTTGATTTATTTATGAACTTTCGGCATTTCAGATTCGGGCCAGGAAAGGGTGGAATTTGGAAGGTAGTCGGTCAGGACCTAGTTCGTACGTATCATCTTGGCTTTCGCCTGGTATAACTGATGAAAATCCCTAGAAAAGCTCAGTCAGATGGGCGACAGTTGGGATCCGCTCCCAGAACTTTCCAATCCAATTGCTAACCAACATACTACCAACTGAGCTACGTTAGCTAGGTTCAAGTAATCTTCAAGTTGAAAGTAATCTGTAATAAGATACTAATACTTATTTCGAAAGTATACTTCTGAATTGTTTAATTTTGTCAAGTAATCTTCGTTAGCACGAAATCTTTTATTGTTGAAAATAAACTTATGGATTATAAATGCCGAGAGGAAGTCCGCTAAAACCTATTAATATTATAATTTCCACGTTTTTTGAACGCGGGTTCTGGGATGTAGATTAGGAAGTCAGTTATCTTTGAATAAGTTGGAAATGAAACACATGGAGTTAACTATGTGAGAATTTCTGTTCCGCGAAACTGAAGTTACTTTCGCAAAAATGAATTAGGTTACCAAAGTAAAATAAAAACTAAGTAATCTTAACAACAATCAGTTATAAAATCAATAATCGGGTTTAATGAGCTTGAAGTATTTTGAGCGGGTATTTTCCATCTTTAAAGGTGATATTTATTAGTTCTAATTTGTCGAGCAGTGAAGATCTGCAAATGTGCAAGCTTGTGAGTTTTGTGCTACATTTATTGTAATGTGACATGAGAATGAGAAAACTGATTCCCATTACTAAGGTCCTTTAGACGAACAGTGTTCTTAAATTGATTAAAAGCATTATACTGAAAAGTGCTGAAACATACAAAAGCGAATTTGGTGCATATTATTAAGGTAAGCAAGAAAGTTGTGTCGCTTTTTCACCTACCACCTTCGAACATCGATATGTAATCTAAGACGTACCTGGAAGATCAAAAATAGTCCCCATCCGCATCGACGACCTTCTGCCAACGTTCTGGAAGGCCATGGATTCCATCGCGATAGAACTTGGTGGGCCGTGATGCGAAGAAGTGCATTTTGCACCTCTACTAGGGATTTGAACTGGCGTTCTCTAAGGTGATTGTCCAAGGAATGGAACAGGTGAAAATCGGACGGTGCAATGATCAGGGAGTATGGCGGATGCAATAGTGTTTCCCATCCAAGGCGTAGAATGGTGTCCCGGGTCATCCTAGCCACTTGAGACACAGCGTTGTCCTGTAACAGGAGGGCCCCGTTGCGATTCAGAAGTGCTGGATCCAGAGTTTTGAGTTTTTCTTGAACACGGCTCAACTGCTGACAGTACAGTTGCATTTATGCTCTGACCAGCTGGTAGCAGTTCCCGATGCACGGTGCCGCGAGCAGTCCACCAAACACACAGGAGGACCTTCTTCTGGTGCAGTGCTGGTTTCAGTTGTTTTGGAACCGGTTCATGGGATGCTAACCAATGATCACGGCGCAGTGGAGCTTCGCAAAGGACCCACTTCTCATCACATGTCAACACCCTGTCCAGAAATGGCTCCTTCCTCAGGCGAGACAACAAAGAAACACAGTCTGCTCGCGTTGCCTTCTGCCCCGGAGTCAAATCAGGTGGGACCCATCGACCCAACTTGTAGTGCTTCCCAAGTTGATGTAGGTGCTACCGAATGGTTTCTCCACTCACACTGAATTTTAGTCCCAGTTCCTCAGATGTCTGGTCACTTTTCGCCTCAATTGCTTGCCTGAAGATCTTCATTTGGTACCTGTGTTGGCCTTCCTGCACGTCGTGCGTCTTCGAGCGTTTCGTCACCGTCCTTAAACTTGGTAAACCACCGCTGCACTATCCGCGTAGTTACGACACCCTCACCAAAGGCCTGGCATATCTTCCGCCCCGCTGCAGCTGCGTTTGACCTCAGTTTGAGCTCGTACAGGATACACGCCCTAATGACGCTCTGTGAAGGTCACTCTGTCTTTCTACACGTTCACGGTGTAACTGAACTGCCACAACCAGGTAGTATGTTGGCTATACCCACACCAACAACTGACCTTCGCCTGATCTCCATTCGCATTCAACTCACGGTGTGAGGGCCAATTGAACACAGACCTCCACAAAAAGCGACAAATGTTTCTTGGTTCACTTAGAGGGTTTGTGTCTAGATTTTTAGTTGAAGTAGTATTGCAAGGACACAATAGGGTGCGTGAAAGTAGAGTATGCTCTCTAGTTTAGTATTTTGGAAAGTCGTTGTCTTTTTCAATATTTGTTTTGATGAGAATTACAGAATTCTTAGAGTCTTGCTTAGTTTTTGAGACGTATTATTTTGTTATTTTTCAGAAAGTCAAATGATTTGTAACCTTTTCACAATAATGACTAAGTTTTATCAATAAATTTGCTTAAAATAATACCAAGGTCTATTTTTGGTTAATAATCAAAGTTTATAATACAATACAATAGTTAATGAATGGGTGTGGGTAATTTCCTTTAAATTCTGATGCCTTC
>JAGDQP010046814.1:0-15194 GCA_022664845.1 Lepisma saccharinum
TTATTAATTAATTAGTGAAGTAAGAAAACCAGAAAAATTGAACGTCTCAAAAAACTGTTTTCCAATTTCTCGTTCTACTTGGAAAAGGAACTTTTTTTTTTACTATCGCGGGGCTCCTGACAACATTTTATGATCAATGAATTAAGTAAAATGATAGTTGATGTTCAAAATATATATTTAGAAAACATCTCCAAATGTTGAGCTTGAGATGCCAAAGGGCCACAAAGGAACAGAACATTTTCCTCATGTACAAGGGTGCTAATGAGATATATTGCATTCCTAATATAAATTGAGAACTTTTTGTGCATTTTTTAACGTAAGAACATTAAATTTTTGTAAACCTAAGCAAAAATGCAATAGTGTGTTAAGTAGTGAATGTTGGTGATTAAAAGTAAAGTAATAAAAAAAGTCGTCAATAAAACCAAGGTACTTTCGCCTCGTGGAAAAAAAATCCTTTTCCCCTCGATAATTTCCGTTTTTCTTTTCCGGCCTTTAAACCTTAACTATTGTCAAGGAACGGGTTGTGTTTTATTACGCTAGAACGACTGTTCAGTAAAAGTATATATAATAATCACGGGTTGAAATAATAGGAATGCTGTATCAAATTAATAACAATTATTTTCTTTAATTATTTAATTGTTACTCTGTTTAAAATTAATACTTTATTCTCTAATTAGCTCGTAACATAGTTGAAACGCGTAATTTGGAGTTTTGGACCGCGTAACCGGTTCTACACTTGGGACCCGGTGGTATGAAAGGTATTCCATAATTCTCAATTTTACTTATTTAGGACTCTTGCGCTTGAGTAGTGTTTTAACCAGCGCTTTATATGTTGGTGACCTAGTTAAGCTTCGTCTAAAGAGCGTGTAGTAGTTTTCAAAAAAACATCTGGAAGTTAGTGTTTTCTTGACTTATACGCATGGATACCTCTGGGATGGGACACGTTATTGCGATATCCGTATGAGTGGTAAGATACTTGATAGGTAGCCTTGCAAATGTTGGTAAGCTTTGATTAGAAGAGCCGATAGTCGTTTCGGGAAATATTGGCAACTTAGTCTTCGGTAAGGCTGATATAAGTCCATTGGAGACGACAACTTTTTGACCAGAGATAAGAGGCGCCTGAGCCGTTTTTTACAAGCCGTAGGGAGAAAGGCTATAATACACGTAATTTTCGTTTATTGAAACGGATAATTTTCTCATTTAAAGCTAGTGGTTTCCAGTGTCGATACCCTATTCCCCAGTAACAAGCAAACGTTATGTTTTGTTTATTTTGTTGATTACGCGTTATAGTGTTTTAAGAAAGACTTATTATCGTTTGGGAGACATTAATAAAGGCCGATTTAGACGACAGTATTAATCCTACGAATAATTTTCATTTCCTGTGAGTTTTTCTCATTTAATCGAATAAAAAATATAATCCAATGCTCATTGAATGTCATTATTTATTATGTCTGATATGAACAGCAAGTTAAGAACGCGTACATTTCAATCTATGATCCTACGAAAATTTAATTGCGTTCATAAGACCTTAATGTTACATGTTTTAGACTACTGTATTGAACTATACCATATATTACATTTCATAGATATCTAAGTTAACTGCATGAAACTTGTACTTGAAAGTTAATAGAATTAAGTTAATTACGCGTATCATGTTTTCATTTGTATGTTAAAAACAGATTGAATCTCCACTAATATTTTATTTCGCTTCATACGCGTCTTCTTATACACTTATTGAGAGATAAAAAAATAATTGTGTATGTTTTTTTTAATTTGGTCAGCATTATTAGAATTAAAAAATCAGCTTATTATAATAATTTAGCTGTTGTTATAGCACTAAATAGACATAATGTTGGTTGATTTTTGTTTATCTCGTTGTACGAGACAGATGTGTGTGCTGGAATTGAAACTTATTTAAAAAAATATTTTAATGCGGCATTCGAAATTCACTCTTTGATGGTAATTACAATATTGTTATGTAGAGTACTCATGTCCATGTAACGATGATATTTTTACTAACACATAATTAATTTCCCTTTCTTTCAGGATAATTGCTTGGCTGTAATGAATAAAAGTTCTGAACGTAAATTGAAAAAGAAAATTGGAAGGAAATAACAATTTTGCAGAAAACAGTTCAAGTGCCGACGAAAATAAAATATTACTATACAGAGATTTGAAAATAAAGGTATCAGAAATAGAAACTACATTTGCTATGCACTTTGTCGATTCTTGTCTCTTGAATGAAGCTGAATGTCTACTTGCATAAAAAAAACGTTCGATATATATGCGTGTGTTTGGATGAATCAATGTCAGCGAAAAGAGAGTCCAGGTTAAAAAAAGAAAACAAGTCATTATACTTGCATCTTGGTCGATTGTTAACGCAAAGTTATTTTGTTTTCTCTTGGTGCTAAAACAGTTTTCCACTGATATATACTTCTTCTATTGACATGAAACGTGTTTCAGAAATGGAAAACATGCAACCTACCAGTATGTCTGTTTGTTCTGATTTTAAAACCCGGTCAGAAAATCCCATTCCCTTTTATACAAATATTGCATACCTGAATCCAGTTGTTGTTCTGGAACGACTACCTTTCTACGAGAGCAGAATAGACACCAAATCCATGGTTGTGCAAGCTTTTCTGAAAACTCCTGAGGATGGGAGGATGAGCTCAAATCAGGAGATTGGTGAACGCCTACAGGACGGCAGGTAAGATAATTATTATTTGAATGTGTGCTAGTTTCATTTCGTAGCATCAGTTACAACTCAGCTTTTGTTTTAAATAATTTTATTTGGTATTTGAGTACACGTTACGTTCATTTCCTTAATTTTGTCCTTCTTACAATTTCTTGCTTTATGCAAAGTAGGTAGTTTCATTACAATTTTACTATAGTAAACATATTTTAATATGTGATTGCAATAACTCTTTTATTGGAAGTTGGTGTTATATTCGCTGATATTGTATATGATGTCTTGGTATTAAGTATAACACTATTCCTTCTACGGTGTGTATTCGTATGTCTATAGGAACTGCAATTCTTATGATATTTGTTGAAAAAAGTTGCCATTTTCTTCTATTAGGGATGCGGTGAATCAGATTGATGTTTCACCATGCTCTCCCAGCTCCAGTGTAACATTTCCGAGTTCACCCTCAATAACGACAAGAATTGTCCATTCAGAGGTAAGCACAGATTCAAGCTCGCATGGATATGCATTCATATTTCATTTGTAGACTTTTAGATGACAGGGAAGATATTAACTTTTATTAGTGAAATATTGAATAAGTTTAGTATAATGACAAATTAGTCGTACTTACAAAGATAAATGACACAAAATATCTATTATTGTCAGTTATCGAAATCTGTTCTCCTTGTATTAATATTTTCATTATTAGTTTTTCTGTTCATTTATTTCTCTTTGCTATGATGGTCTTATATTTCTGAAGTAACGTATTCTAGTTTACAACTTAAATACATGCACATTTGTGAAAGCGATATTGTTGAAGTACACAAACATTCGTGGATTTTCTCATCTATTGTGTGTGAATAAAATCAGTATGGGTTAACACGTTTCAATGGTTCTTTGAAAACAAGTTCTGTATAGTATAAAATTTGGAATCAGAGTGTCATTGTGTCAATATCTATGTCTGATGCTATCCTTTTGCACGTTGAATATTTTTGGAATTTCTAATCAGTTCTACTTCCATTGTTTTGCGAGCGGATGGTAATTAGTGTTTTATGCACTAATTTTATAAAAGCTAAAGGATATTTGAAAAGTCTCCTGCATACGGAGGCAAATACCTATATAATAGTTTGCCCGTAACAGTAAAAGGTATACCTTGTTTTCCACAGAAATAAAAATCATGTTAATACAGCGAACCTATTACTCAACTGAAGAATACGTAGCGGATGATCAATTTTGATTTTTAGGTTTCTTTTAAGTTTTGTGTATATGTTATATATTTTATGTTGTTTGAACTTATTTGGAGATATCGAGAGTACGAAATTCAGTCTTGTCGAAATTCAGACATTGCGGGAAGACAAAAATTGACACTTCGATTCTGGAACTCCTAAAACCGATATTGTGAACACAAATTGCATTCCGGAATTATAAACCCGCCTTATTTACAATATATAAGCATACAATTTATACTATAATACAAGGGATTCCGCCAGGATTCTCAGTTTAGGGGGAGATGTAAGGTCAGAATTGAGAGGGTGTAAGAAGTGGGGCTTTGCACGTTTCCTATACATTTTTGTCCATAAATTTTTAAGTTGGAAATGCTCCTGAAGATTTGAGTGAGTGACACCGGGGATGGGGTTCTGGCGGAATCATTGCTATAGTATGTCTCGGTAAATACCGTAAATGTGTTTTTATTTACGAATCAATAATTACATTGAATGTGCTCATTACAAGACACAATATTTCCTAATATATTGTGGCTGCGAGTCTGGAGTATATGCACTTATTGCATGAAAAGCAGCGGAAATAGAAAAGCAAAACAACAGACATTTTATTGACTTCAATTTCATTAACAAAATTTCTTATATATATCACAATCTTGACAAATTTGATTCGTTGAAATACAGGAAAACTTACCAAAAAGCAGTCCGTATGCCATCTATTGAAAACTTGAATAAGACAGTAAAATAACTTTACGTTTACGGCTAATATAAAATTTGTGCTAAGCAATTCATGAGTAGGCAAGAATAAATATTTTTTCTCTTTTCATTTTTTATAGGGCGACGAAATTTTTACTGCGCCATGTCCGGGAGGGACCTATTGTAAGTCACAAAATTTTAAATCGTATTTCTGAAAGGCACATAAGCTAATAACGAAAAACCAAGCTGCGATCCTTCTTTGTTATGCGACTGTTAATGTGAAAAATGAGCATACTTTTGCTTGTTCTTTCTCCTACATTATCTAAAACCAAGTTATTTTGCGTTACTTGCGAAAATAACAATATTAGATATTTGAAAAAGTTACTACTTATGGCCGCCCTTCATAACTGTATATGACATTTCGTTCTTGCTTAAGAGGAGTGCAGTTCTGGCCATGTACAAAGTTAGTATAGGCGATATAACCATTGTTCCATTCCTGAACGTCATTAGAAAGTCAAAATGTTGGGCTCCTGTGTTCTACATGAGGCCATAACGATCAACATTGCACGTCTTGTAGTCTCCAGTTTCCTTAGTCAAAGAAATGAACCGAACCGGAAGCATCGTCAGACGAAAATCACTTAAAGTACCACTTATAAATTTTCGGAATTTGCTTTGCTTCGGAATTACAGGCTATTCAAATGCATGGGAATATAAAAGATAAAGCTTTATATTTTTATCATCACGCACAAAAGATATTTTGAGGCATGGTACCTCCAAATAATTTAAGCTTGCACTATTTCAGAGCGCTTATTACAAAATTGCGCGATGAGCGCTCAAGAGACTCCTCAAGTGATATAAGTTATTTCGCTTTTTGTGAAATAGAGGCAAGTCGAAAGAGCATGATTTAACGACTTGCTGCCTGAAAAAAAGAAGTAATACATAATTGCCTGCATTGAACCGCAACATGCTGTTCAATCTCGCTCAGAACAATTAATACATTCGATGGAAGTATACAATTCTTGCCCTGATTGCTATGCATCTATGCATGTATTTTGAAACCCGTCTGGCATGTGAGATTTCGTAGAGTTATATACTTGGCGCAAACGATTTATTATTTCGTGGTGAAAAGCCGTGAAATTCAGGCTTATTTCCACCCACCTTGAGAGTTTTAAGGAATCTCTTACTGTTGGGACAAATCCCTGAATACCGATTGTATCACTTTTCAAGTACGTACTTTTACAGAATACAGATTTAAAGACTTTGACGATACCATGCATCATGTGCTCTAATGTTCGCGGTATTGGAAGTATTAAGATCTAATGTTTATCTGCCCACGCTTTCGGCAGCCTGTATTTACGAAGGTACGGACACTTTGAAAAATTGTCTCGGAAACATTTGTTCGTCTTGATGTAAGAACTCACCTCCCAAAGTTTGTATTGGTAGTTTATAAATATGTTGTATATATGTCCATCTTTTAATTTACAGATCATGTTTGTGAGTGGGCCTGTATGCATACTAGGACAAACCTTCCATTCCGTTTTATTTCCTTATCATAGTTGGCTTAGAAATTTAGAAACATATTAACTTTAATTTGAAATTTCCAAATTCGAAAGATACATTAAAACGAAGTGCTCCATTCCCTGCTGTCTAGAATAAAAGCTTTCAGACAAACAACAACAATAGTCGTCAATTCGTTTAAAGTTCTTTTTATTAGAAAAGGTGTCTGTCTTAAAATACTTTGAATACTGTGGAAAAGGACGCGTTTGTAGATTTTCCTTGTTATAACGAGAAAATTTGCATATAAAATAATTGTATACGTTTTTTCCCACAACCCATGATACTGTAATAGGTATTTCTACAAGACAAGCTCTGGTCATTCTAAGGATTTCGCTCAATTTACTGTTAACTACTGTAAAAAATCAATATTATTCGTAAAGGGAAGTTTGTTTGAGAGTCCACTAAAAATTTTGTGTGATAACGACGTTTGAAACATTTCAACAATATAAAAATTTAAGTTAGTAGGGAGGTAATAGTTTACGCTGTTAGACGTTATATATGGCCTCCACCAACCACTTTAAGTAAAGAATAACTCCTCGGAGAATTCCCGTTGTAATGCTACACCGATCTCTGCGCTCTAATATGAAAATGGTCAAATATCTTAAAATGCGCCATAGTCCAAGAGGAAATTATTAATGTAATTATCTTAATTAATGCATTATTAATGAATAAAAACTTAAGAGATTACACTAGCTGTAATGCTATCTTGTGTCGCAAGAGCATTCTTGAAATAACCTGATCAATATTTCACAACACCTGACAATTCTTATTCAACACCTGAAAATTCACAACTTATTTGGTGTGAAAATTATCTTCCATATTTTTTCTCATTCTCGTTCATCTCCTAAGCGACATTTCCAGTCACGTATCTTTAAGCATTATTCTGTTAAATTGGATCCGTTGACTGAATACCTTGCTAGACTCCGAATGCAATACAATTGAAAAATAACATAAATAAAAACGACTTTGATAGGCTGCTTTACCGTGTTTTCTTCCTTGGTCTTCTTACACCGCAATGAATTGGTAATTTGAACAGACTTATTTTATAATAACATCATATGCATTTTCGTTGAGAGCATTTCGAACAAAGTAAAGCCTTCCCGAAAGTGCGAATATTAAGTTTGTAAACGAAGGTTGCGAAACGTTATTGAAAACAAATATTTCACTAAATATTGAAGTAACACTACAGTTGGTAATAAAATGAAAGTACTTCGATTTTTTTTACATTCGACCTTTTTTGGTGTATTAAATATTTTGTACGTTTGAATTAGAAAAGGGTATAGATATTCTTTGTGCGACTCATACGTGCCGTGAAATGCTCATAAATGTCAATATAAAAATACTAATATATACATGTTGAAGAATGTAATACTTAAAAGAATTTGTAAATTTCTTTCCCGGCTAAATGATATTCATAACTTTCGTTCTGTACGAATATTTCCCAAGCTCGTTATTCTAACAAAACCGTTCATTCTCGAACTAAATTTTTGGTAAAAGTAAGTACATGGATAGTATTAGAAATAAAACTATTCATTGTCATGTCTTAAATATTACTTCATTTCTGCTTTTTAAGTGAAGTTTCAATATTTGAAATTAAAAATTGAAACATGGAATTAAAAATTATTTGCCAAATTATTACATTTCAGAGTGACAGCAGATCAATTAAATCTGATTGTGACAAACTATGCATAGATACAGAGGAAGAACATTCGAATATAGTATGGCGCCTTGTATCGAAGAAGATATCCAAATCATTCAATTTGTTGCTCTCAGACAAGTCAAGTACAGCAGAAGGTTCAAAATGTAGTTACCAACGTACTGCTAGTTGTAGTTACAACAAGGAAGAGAACTTCGAGAGGGAATCAAATTGGAACGAACTCCGAGAAACAGTCCAAACATCCTTTGTTGAAAATGTTTCGAGAGTAAAGAGAAATATATCGAAAGAATTCGTAAGAAAATTGGCAACACAAACATCGGGAATAGTCAGAAAATCGCATGGAAAAATTATGGAAACTGGAAGTAGAGTAAATTATCACCAGGATTTGTTTACCACTCCTTTTTTGCAACAGGAGGTGAAAATTAGTGGGGATACTGATCACGTTGAAACCGGTGGAGATAATTCCTTTAAAAACAGTAACTTGCAACAACACATGAAAGCACAAAAAGTGAACATAAATTTATGGTGCAAAATTTGTGGGAAAAAATATTCTTGTAACGATGCCCTGAAAACGCACATCATGAGAATCCATACAAGTGATAAGCCTTTTAACTGTGACATTTGTGGAAATAAATTTGCAACTAAAGGTGAATTGCGTACACATATGAGAATCCACACAGGCGAAAGAGCTTATTGTTGCGATATTTGCGGAAATAAATTTAAATCTGCTTCTTACTTGACAAAGCACATTAGAAGGCACACAGGCGAGAAACCCTTCAGCTGCGGAACTTGTGGAAGAAATTTTGCAGATAAAAGCAATCTGCTTCCACACATCAAAATCCATACGGGCGAAAAAAAGTCCCCCAACTGCACGCTTTGTGGAAAATTTTTTTCCTCTAAGAATTATCTAAGGGAACATACTAGAGTCCATACAGGAGAAAAACCTTTTAACTGCCAAATTTGTATGAAAAGATTTGCTAATCTTAGTGGCTTAAAAAAGCATATACGTTACCACATAGGCGAAAAGAAATATAGCTGCGAAATTTGTAAAAGATCATTTGTGGAAAGGTATGACTTGTTAAAGCATAAAAGAATCCACACAGGCAAAAGAGATTTCGGCTGCGAAATTTGTGGACGTTTCCTCAAGGAGAAAGGTGATTTAAGAAGGCACATAAAACTTCACACAGGGGAGAAACTTTTCAGCTGCGAAATTTGCGGTAGAAATTTTGCAGAAAATCGTGACTTGAATAAACACATGAAAAGTCATACCGGCGATAAGCCCTTTAGCTGCGAAGTTTGTAGGAAAAGCTTCTCGCAGAGTAGTAGCTTAAATACTCACATGACAATTCACACAGGCGAAAAACCATTTAGCTGTGAAACTTGTAAAGTAAAATTTAGACTAAAATCGTTTTTAAAACAACATAATTGGTCTCACACTAGCAACAAACTATTTTGTTGCGAGATTTGTAGAACTAAATTTAAATATAAGAAGAGCTTGAAAGCACATATAATTACCCACACCGGCTAGAAAGGTTTTTGATCGATATGTGGGGGCAAGTATGGGCGTAGATCTCACTTATACAGGCACATGCAAAATTGTGTTAACGAGAAACATTCTACCTGCGAAATTTGTAAAATGAAGCTTATACAGATTGTTTAAAATGTAACGTAGAAAGCCATTTGGGGAAATACCTTTCCGTTCCGCAATCTGTGGCGTTCGCTCTAAAAGCTACATTAAAGGATCACTTAAATGCACAGAGGAATGATAATTTAGTCCAAAACCGCTGGTTTTGAATTTTTTATTAAAAATAGCTGGAACATCATTAGAATTCACTTAGCTGACTGGAATTTTAACTGCGAGTTAAATTTGCAGTTTCGTAAATCCAGGAATAGACACACGAGAGTTCTCAAATCTAAGTTAAGAATCTTGAGGAACGTGAAGGACTTTAGCTCAAAATAAGCCCTAATATAATTTGATTTTTACCATTTCCACAAACAAATTTCTGGTACACTAAATTTAATCTGAAGCTTAATTAGATGCTATTAGTAGTTAATCATAGAAGTTAGCATTTTCAGAAATTTAATTTCTGAAAGATATGTTAGTTGAATTGACGCAATAGCTAAATCGTTGAGATTTATAATTTGAGCTTAAAATTCCAATGTAAGTTTCAGAATGTATATGATGTCAGTGTAGGTTCCCTTCCTTTATTCATATAAAATTAGTTGATAACTAATATTTTTGTATGGAAATAGGTAATAATTCTGAGTTACCGGTCTCAATACGAAAATTAAGAGAACGTTTTTGAATATACATAAGTTTGTTAGAGATTATTTTTTTTCCGTTGTTTAATGATTAAGTATTACCAATAGCTGATTAATTTATTAAGTTGGAATGTGAACATTTGTTTCTAATATATGGCAAAAACACGTTTTCTAACGTTAGTGAAGCCTATAGTGTAATATTGAAGAAATCTGATTCTGTGTAACGAGTATTAATGTATCTTTCTCTGTATGTATGAAATAGAGCTTTAGATGAGAAATAAGCATATGTCAAAAATATAGTGTAATTAGTGCTTATTCGCGATATACACTTCATGAGATTATCTGTCATCGAGAGAATACCAACGTTCAAATATTTTTTTTCTATTCGTTGATGTATAACAAAAACTTCTTTATGCTTCAAAGTTTTAGATTTAAATTCTATAGCGGTAATGACTCATTCATGCTATATATATATTACATCTGTATTACTCATTTCAAGAGTTAAATCTTCAACATTGCAGCATGATATTTCCACAAGACTTGCGGGAAAACATTTCCACGTAGGTATATTCCATCCATAGCAGTAGGTATTCAGTTACATTATAGCTCCAGTTTACGACCTCTATTATTAGTTTGGTCTCAAAAGAGCCTGCGGTCAAATACCTTTTCGTATTTTATCAATTCTGTGTAATACAGAGAAAATTATGAACTTTTGTTATTAGGGGCTGACCTGGGTATCAAACAAGCTCAGTTTTAAACCTAAGGTTTCATCTTTGAATTTGATTTGTACATATTGCTTCAGCAAGATGTTTGTTTTGTTGTAGCTTGCAGAGTATTTCTTAAATTCTATCCAGCCCCCTCTCAACCTGTGATTGAGCCAAGAGAGTGCCTGTTAACTTTTGCTTGCTAGCTGGGGGCGATATATGTGTGAGGTTTTCTCCATTATCTCTTTTGCCTGGGAAACTTTACCAAACGAAAGAACAAATTAATATACAAGAGGAAAATAGAAATATATGTAACCAACAGAATGAACTGGACTGAAATATATGTAGCAATCAGACAAGGATCTGGTCAGAACTTGGCTAGGTGAAGACTAAAACAAGTTGTGACTTCATGATGAGGATTAACTTAGAATACTGCAATAATAAACACACTCACTGCCACCAGACGCCCGAAACCATGGTCCACAGAAATGGAACATCTAATGAAAAATGAAAACCTCAAACAGAGAAGTGTTGATACACACATATGGGTCCATGGCCAAACTTATGAGCACTAAAAAAACTGTCACAGGACAATGACAGACTTAACTGGGAATGACTATACCTTATATCACTACAAAAAGAAAGAGGGGAAATTACTTAATACATATACATAGAAAGAGAATCCAACAGGTTGGTGTGAACAAGAAGAATTTGACTCAAGTTTCTCATTGCAATGGAATAAGCTATAAATATTAAATTATCGTACAATCTTCTATTGATAAAATGATATTAATGCGTGGGTTATACCTGGAAAATCATAATTATTCTTTTTAAAAAGATTTAAAATATTTTTTTTTAAATTTACGAACTGGAAACTAAGGTGGAAGGAAGACAGAAAAAGGCGTAGCAAATGTGAGTGTCCATGTCAGAGCAACGGTCACCAAAAGCGAGGTCCAAAACGAAAACAGCACGTGATTAAAGAAAGATGTAGTGAGGAAACCGATGAGACTGGCTATTCCTGACCCATTAGCGGTAGTCACTCATCTACGGAGAGCAGTAGTCGTGGGACAAGATGTGAACTCAGTCGACGTACCCAGTATGATAGTCAAGAGAAAGCGAGGCCAGGGAAGGATCGTGATAATGTGACTTATGACGGAATACCGATATTTAAGCTTCATACATTCCAGACTAAACAGTCGGAAAATTGCCGGACTCCAACCTCTTCCTGAGCAGAAAGTGTGTGGGGCCTCGATTATTTCCCGACCTTCAAGAATAAACGGGACCTCGCTCTTTTCTCGACCATCAGAAAATGGACGGGAACCCGCCTTTTCCTGACACAAGGCAATAGGCGGTTGCCAATCCTTTTCACGCTATCAAGTGCTGGGAGATGGTCAGAGTTTCGCTTCTATGCCGGCAAGTCAGAGACTGACGACGGCCCGGAAATAGCCCGACGAGCAAACGCCACTTGTGGCTGCACGCCGGTCTTCCCCCATCTACTTCCTAACTACTAGTTAGGGTTCTGCCTATCATCGATTCCGGCCCGACTAAGATTTCCCAACATTTGCTCTCTTGGTCGGCATCTGGTTTCCTGGGTCAGTGCAAGTGGAGTTTCTCCGCTCTCATAACATGCATATGTTTTATTTTCAACAATTTATTTCTTGAAGCAGTCAAATATATGTCTCCAGTCATTTGTAATGTTTAGACCCACCAAAAGAGTGTTTATATTAAAAAAATCGTTTGGTTTAATTACATCCCTTTGTTTCTAAGGGGGTTCAAACCTTTCGTCGAAAGATGCAGGGTTTAGGGCTTAAATATCCAATACAAAAACTGACTTTTCGTGTCAAAGAAATCTTGTTAGGAGTCAGCTCAAAAACAAAATTGCAAATTTAATTTCTAATTGTATTGGTCAGTGCAAACGGATTGTATGTGTATGTGTAGCTTCATATTACTACACAGTTTGAAAATCACAATTTTAACTTCCATTAACAATTTTTCTTGACCAAAACTGTCAAAAATAAAAATTACCATTGTTTACTGTGATATGGGCACATACAAAATTGGCTCGAGACCAAATTTCATAATTTTTTTATGGTGACCCATTTGAGATATTTCAGCCCCAAATCCGGCATTTTCCTGCAGCAAAAAGGCTCCGTGATTCAACGCGACGGATCATCCTGTTGATAGTTCTAAACACCACAAGATAAATTACAGTCTTATATGCAACAGGTACGTGAAGTTGGCCCAACCACATCAAGCTTTTTTCACATTTGGTAATTCGCTTGTACTGACCAAGGCATTAAAAGTTGAAACTTCTACCATATGTTGATCATATACAAAGTGTCTTCGACACTACATTTCAGATTTTTTGATGAGGGCGCATCTGAGATATTTAAGCCCGAAATCCACATATTTTACAAAAGGCCATGCTTGAATCCCCGTAGAAAAGAAAAGTTTGATTTAGGGTCCGAAATTTGGTTGGAAGGTATAAAAATTACAAAATTTCGCAGAATTTTACTCAACTCCTTCACACCCAAAAAACGTGTTTTAAAAATGAATTTTATACAGTTCGTAACTTTTTCCAGCCTAACTTTTGGAATAAGGAAATTAAATATCAGAAAATGTGATTCAACATCGAAGTACAGTTCAAGAGCTACACAATGCCTTTTAATTCAGCTGTCTAGTTCTTCTAGTGCTGTTAGATATTCAGGTTTCCGTACATGTCTACGGGAGTAAAAAACGCCACCCGCCATGTTGGAAGTATGGGCGACCCAGGAGATATAAAGGCATAACGTTTATGTCAAAAGTGGTTCTAATATCGTCAGGTATGTAGAAACCCACATACGAACTATATATTTTTTTTTTCTAAAATTGTGATGAAACGTTTTTTTTTCTAAAGGTGGATGATTTGTCATGGAATAACCCAATTACGTATTTTTCAGTTTCTGGCGGAAAGTGTGAAGAGAAATTCTACTAACATTTCATTCTAATAATTTTCATAAAGGGATTTTCACCAGTAAGGAAAGCTGTTTTAATAAAGTGAATTGTTCTATTGTTTTTGCACGTACAAAATATATAATCTAGACTTAAGCCTTGAAAAAGCATCCGCAGGCTTGCTCTATTTCGAAAAAACTGCACAGACACAAATGAATATAATTCCTTACGCAAGCAGTAAGTTTGTTTTACTATTACTAATCTAAACAAATCTAATGTTTTTGAACAAAAATCTCTAATGTATAAAATAGTTCACTTAGCGTGACTCAATCTGCTGTTGGTTTATTAATACAAATCTTGGTAATATTTCTCCAGCTGTAAAAGTAGCTCATGGTTAAAATTTGCTTTCTAAGTCAATACTGCAAAGACATAGGTTCGAACCTTGGTCAGGTCTATTATTTTCTTATTAGTCTAGAAGAGAATAGTAACTTCTCTTCATCAGATGACAAATGCATAGAATTTGCAACCGAGGAAGAGAGCCAGAGAAAGAGAGAGAGAAATCAAAAAGCTTTACCAGTTCCAAATGCAAAAAGCATTTCACAGTAGTGAACTGAAAACCTATGGAAAGAAACTAAAGTACAGTTTAGTGTCTCAAAGTGACTCATCGTTCCTGGAGATCGTGAACTTTGGGGATAGTGAATTCCTGTTTTGCACCTTTATCCGACTTTGGATATAATAGCATTTACGTAATTTGTATTTAACATTCACATATAATATACCGACGATATGTCAACAGCCTCCACATCTCCGATGTTATGCATTCAAGAAATGTAGCTATCCAAGATGGCAGCCATTCAAAATGGCGGCCGATGCTATTTATTAAATTCAACATATCTCGGCTATGAGTTATCCGATTTCGATCATTCTTTTCTTAAATGAAAGATATTTATATGGGCTACATTTATATTTATTAGCAATATTTTCGTAAATCTAATAGTTTTTCAGTTAACTGGAAAATGTTTCATTTTAGCCTAAAATATCTTCTTATTTAATATTTAACTTTGAAACTATTGATTTTAGGTAAACCTATGTCCTCACATAATATATAGCGTAAAACTTAGGGTTTAAATTTTTAAAAAAAGATCAATTAAATCCAACAAGTATAACCAGTGATATAAACAATTGTTTGAAAATTTCTGGAGTACGAGTTAGCATTATGGAGGCACTAATGCGTGTAGAAGCAACATGATGATTTGGTATAAAACAGGGGCACCAGATGAAACTTTCAGCATTTATACACTGGCACGTATAGAACACGAAAATACGTGATAGACATTCCAAAAGTGTAGCTATCCAATGTGACGGCCATTCAAAATGGTGGCTATCGCCAATTTTCAATGGTACTTTTATCCGCATCGCATATCTCGTCTCTATGTTATCCGATTTCGATGGTTCCTTTTCAAAATGAAAGATAATTTCTTTGA
>JAGDQP010046815.1:0-15194 GCA_022664845.1 Lepisma saccharinum
ATATATATATATATATATATATATATATATATATATATATATATATATATAAAACTTTGTATTTTGAGCCAATTTAGTAACTACTAACTACGGCCAGGATTCTTAGGTTTTAACTTATTTTATTCTATACTTGCTAACATTAACTATTGTAACACATATGTTTGTTTCAGTCATTTCTTAATCAAACGTTCGAATCCTATAGGTCCTAAAAACGGCTAGAATGAGTTAAAATCCTAGAGGAGGATAAATTGAACAATTCAGGAAAGAAGTTGATGTTAATACTACTGTTAATAGGAAAAACGTGCACAAATGTGCATTTGTTTTGAAGTTTTCTTTTTTTGTATGGCTATCTTTAACTGAATATTGAGACAATAGGAACTTTGAATATTTATATATTTATATTTATTACGGTTTTCTTTGCCAACATATTAAAGAAAAATGCATTTCCTGTCGAAATATGTCAATATAATACATGGATGGTAGAAATAAATAACATACTAAAACAGTGGCGGCTCGTGATACTAAAATATGATGAAGTGTTAC
This sequence comes from Lepisma saccharinum, assembly GCA_022664845.1. Taxonomy (NCBI): domain Eukaryota; kingdom Metazoa; phylum Arthropoda; class Insecta; order Zygentoma; family Lepismatidae; genus Lepisma; species Lepisma saccharinum. Next base: position 544 of record JAGDQP010046815.1, read on the forward strand.
CAAGACACACACGGTTAATAGCTGTTTATCAATCATTATCCTGGATTTTCAGGCTTACTTAGTTGAATTGTTCTTTTCAATCTAACAGTACTGAGAATCTTGCAGGAATAGTTTCCTCCTACTTACATTCTCTATGTGGCTAAGTTTACTTCGGATTCCATTGAGTCATTTATACAATTATTTATTAAATCTATATTATTTTATTCAGTGAATGTATAAGGGAAGTTGAACCTCACCAACTTCCCCTGACGAGCCGCCACTGTCCTAAAATAGGTTAAACCAACTCTTTAAAAAGCCTAAAACGACGTTTATAAAATCCTGAAAATCCAGGACCTACTAATAACTTCAGACCGTCTTGGTTCTATTAGCTGTTAAGTATTTAAAACATCCAGTCGGGATTCGAACCCAGATCCCTGGAGCAGATGCCTGACGCCTCAAACTATACAGTTACCACATTCGACTTCTTTGTATTGATTCCAAATACCACGACATAAAACTAATGCCATCTAAGCAACAAATGCTTAACGCCGAATTATTAGAATTACTATGTTGTATAACAACAACAATATAAATATTCACGAGCAACTATATTTAAAATAAAGTTTGCAAGTAAAACAACGCTTTAAGCCCCTGTCACTTTCTGACGCCAGGCCACGAAAACAACAACTTCCTGAAGCCAAAACTCATGTTTATAAAGCCTGGTCCCTGATCTTCGTGAATGAAAGGTCGAAGCTCGCCTATAGCTGTTGTCAGAATCTAACGATGATGTACACTCTGCCCCTGCACAAAAGTGAATGTGCCATTTTATTTAAGGTTAATGTAAAGCAACGATCTCCAACAAAAGATGGCAGCACTACCTCCGTATATGTCTAATGTATTTTTATCGTTGCACGAAATTTCAATGCTGCTCCTACAAATTCAAGCCTAGAGAGTTCAAACTTTCAGGGAGGAAAGTTCATAATCAATTCAAGACCATGATCGATGCCGATTTTTAATTTTATTTTTTGTTCATTGTTGAAAGAGCTTCATTGTTATAGGTTTAGATATTCACAACAATAATCAAGCGATTCCAACAATGATGAAAAACGAAAATAAAAAATCTGCATTGATCGAACTTTTGAATTGGTTATGAACTTTCTTCCCTGAAAGTTCGAACTCTCTTGGCTTGAATTTGTAGGAGCAGCATTGAAATTTCGTGCAACGATAAAAATACATTAGACATATACGGAGATAGTGCTGCCATCTTTTGTTGGAGATCGTTGCTTTCCATTTACCTTAAACACATATACTTTAAGGATTACCTAAAAAGTTGATTGCTGACCTCACAAGGCAGTAACTACGTTCACAAATTCACGTAAAACTTTGATCAACTTTATTTTACATGGGCCTTTTTAGTAACTATGGACTTCGGCTCGTCACGACAAAATGAGTTCAAAATCCACAAATATCCACGTCCAGGCGGGATTCGAACCCGCAACATCATGCACGACGGCCCAGCGCCCTAACCCACACGGCTAACGAGCTCGGTTACAAATTCCAGGCCCAGGTAATACTAACATTGCAACATTATACAATCATACGGTAATGACTTGCTAAGATATGCTGATACGTACACAGCAAAATCTTATAACTCTGCACATTTCTTTTGGTGTCACAGACACACATTACAACATCATCATCTAGAAAATAGAACAGTTGTTGCTGTTTAGATGTGAAAATAGTGATGTATCCATGTCTACAGTTTCTGAGTATCTGATTCATGCACAATCCCATGCGTGTTAAAACTTCATATCTGTGACCAAAATTTATATGAAAAGAAAAATATTCCTTGCTGGAACCAAACCGAATACCCTTACTTTGAATTTAAGGCATTTAGGCAACCTTTGGCTCAGGCAAAATGGATGGTGACGGAAGAAGTGGTGCGATGAAGAAAGCGGAAGGTAACAAGAGAACCCCGAGAAAACCCAAGCATACGGTGTTTATCCACCACAAAGCCCACATGCCACTTATTTTGAAGTGCAACACACACACTTCTAAACCATGCTCCTTACTGCGAAGAAGAGCTAGATTGATATTCGTTGATTTTCGCCTTCCGGTGTTATAATACTTCGATCTGTACAGTGGTGTGTTAAATTGCAGTGTTCATTTCCATTACTCCTTCTGTACTTTCCGGTAAGATTGGTTTTAACTTACTAACCGACATAGCACACAGGAACTAAATTCAAACTTATACACTTAAGTGTAATCCTCAACTTCCAGATGAAGGACCTTCGTGCCAGCGACATAACTGTTTTTTTTTTCTTTCTTTTTCCATTTCCAATCTTTTACTTAAGGCTGAATCCAAGTAAGTTTTCCCGCCTTTTTCATTTTTCGTCAATTATTCAAATTTGAGTGCAAATAAACAGAAAATGACTTTCACAAACTATAGTTTGTTTCTTACGCCATTAACGAATACCATTATCTTTAAAGAAATCTTAACAGAAACTTCAAATCTATGTCAATAGACTTTTGGGACAGTTCCAAGTTTTGAATTTTCTGTTAACTTTTATTTCAAATTAATGGTATTCACTATTCACGTATGTAACAAACTATAGTTTGTGGAACTTATATTCTGTTTAACTGCACTCAAATTTGAATTATTGACGAAAAACAAAAAAGGCGGGAAAACCTACTTGGATTCAGCCTTAAATCTGTTCTAGGTTTTTGTTCGGAAACACAACCCTATGAACGAATACGGATACTAGTTCATAGGTTGCTTTTTTTTTTTTTTTTTTTTTTTTTTTTTTTTTTTTTTTGTTAATTGTTTAAATAGTTATATTTCCTTAAACTTTATTTGCTAATTATAACGTGAAAATTATGTGAAAGGAACTCAGATGCATACATAACAAACTACTGTAAAACACGAATCAACAGTGAGAGTTGACCGCTCCAGCAAAACTCTCCAATAAGGATAGTTAGTAGCACTATCTTCTTGTGTAAAGGGTTCAAGTGAAAATAGTTTTTCCACGACAGCTGAGAATCCCCGCCCACGTGCGTACTTCAGTGTTGTGTGTTGACACTTGGGAATGTTTACATGTTAGATATTTACACAAAAAATCTTGTTTGTGGAAACAATGTGAATGTTAACCAGACAAATGTGAAAGAAGGCTGACTAGAGTCGAAGCCAGGTCTCCCGCAGAAAGGTTGGTCGCTAGTAGCTTAGTGGGAAGCAACTGCCCGGCAAGAGGAAATCTGGGTTCAAATTCCAGTCAATCTAGCGACCAATCTGTGCATCTTCCACATTATGTTTTACTCATTAAAATTTAATCTTTCCTCATCAGATATATTTTCAATACATGCAACCACCAATTCTCACTAAACATGACAATTCTGCTTATTCGCAGATAATTGGTGGAATGAAGAAAGTGGGAAGAAACCGGAGGACACCGAGAAAACCGACGCACACAGTGTTTGTCCACATGGCACACGCAGAGATCGAACCGACAACCCCTAGAACCGGAGGTAAGCGCTCTACTACTGAGCCACCGCGGCCCCACCGCATGAATAGTAATAATAATAATAATAATGAAGAAGAAGAAGAAACATGTCCTTCCACTTTCTTCATTCCACCATTTCATCCCATCATCATCCATCCGGCCTGAGCTAAAGTTGCCTAAAGGCCTTACAAATTAAAAGAGATGAAGAAACATGCTTGTTTGTTGCTCACAGCTCATACAGAAACATTAACGTGCACAGAACGTCTATTTTTACCTAGCTATCTTACAAAGATTCGTACTAATTTGTCACAAATTCTGTAGAATAAGATTTACAGACAAGAAAAAAAAAATATAGTTACCAATTGGACAAGAAATTCAGTCTTAATTCGTCGAGAGCTTTCATGTTCTGTGTCACTTCTCTGCGTTAACAATGAGTCAATCTCATCTATAAACACCACAGCTGGCTGATGGCATCTACGAATGAAAAAAAAAAAAATCTATATTTAACAAAACAGAATCAGATCAAATGAAATTAATCAACATGCAGAGTTTATTCTACACAATTATACGAAGCAGAGGAAATTTCTTTACGTAGGATCTGATGAACTTCCTAAAATCTAAATGAATATTTCTAAAAATAACTTTCATTATTAGTTCTTAAAGCGAAGACTGCGTGCCTCCACACACTTTCTTCGTGTACGAGGGTGGCAACACTGAAGCCTTCTTCAGAGGCAGCGGCAGTCTATAAGCATTCAATTTAACATTGATTTTCCCACATTTCTACGAATATCATGGTTTCATCACACTCTTTCGAAAAAAAAAAAACTTAATGGTGCCTTAAACATAATACATGGCATTGTAATGCTAAATAAGTATAGGCTTCACGAAGTATTTTTCTCAGAAATAAAGGTTATCTTAACTTTCTTCGGGAAACCCTCAGTAACATCAGGCAAATTCCGGGATGACACCTCGAACATAGGCTCTGGCCGACACCTTTTCAAATCCTTTCCGGACTGACCCTTAAGATGCCTATAGGCCATAAATAAAATTCAAATTCTTGTGGAAATTTCCATTATAATAATCCTCAAGGCCTTCGCCTAAATACCTTTACATTACCATGCAATATGTTGAAGGGGCTATTAAGTCATTGTTTCGAAAGAACTGGATAGAACCATGGTTTTTCTAGATGTGGGAAAAATCAAAGTTAAATTGAACGCTTATTTTGCAGACCGCCGTAGTTATGTACCTCTTCCCCTTAACAAGCAATCCTATCATTTGCCGCACTGTGATTTCCGCACGCCCTGAACAAGCACATATGCCAAAGATTTCATGTTATAAACCTAAGTCTTTTAACTATGCCTTCTGTTACAGCGCAACAGGTTATTAACCCTATGAGCAATATATTTTACTACGTATCTGGGAAGGTGAAAGCTTGATATATGAGTAAACATAACCTACCTATCCGTAATGTGTAACCCATGGAGAGGGGGGATGGCCTTTACTGTCATATGGTTGGTTGGAGGAATTGCAGGTTCTTAAGCAGGTCATACGTCCCATAGAAAAGAACGAACTTAGAAATTGGTTGGGTGATTTGCGTCACTGAGTGTTGGTGAACTTACCTTGCAACTGCAAAAAGCGCTCGAACCATTTTCTCTCCTTCTCCCACCCATTTGGACGTTAAAGACGAAGCACTGATGCTGAAGAACGTAGACCTCGACTGAGAAGCAATGCATTTTCCTTTAAAGAAATAATACACGGTTACGATCTTAAAAATAACATCAAATTCGGAAACCTACAGTAAAAATATTCCCAACATTTTATCTTTATCAATATTAACAAAATTAATATGCTGATGATGTTAGAAAGCAAGATAATATAAAAAAACAAAGCATTCTTTTAAAAGTTCATCATTTGGTTATCTTACGAGTATACTTTAGCAAAATCTATGAGTTATATTTGAATATAACGAATTCCAAACGTTCTTATTTTCATGTTGTAGATCCTAAATCCCACTGTGATGCACCTATCAACCCAAAATGCCCCTGTGTTCGTCTTACATATCAAATATATTGCAATGCAACATTCCTCAAATACTTACAAAGGAAGTTTCTTTAAAAGCATAAACAGATACAAACTATTTTCGACCTGAACAAACAAAAAAGTTTGACTCTAGACAGCGCTACATCTTCCTTCTCGTCAAACCTTGTTATATACAGATAGAAAGGAGTTTAGAAAATTCAATTGCATATAAAAAAAAAAATAATAATTTTGCTTTGCTAATCACAATATATACATCGCCCTATATGATAAAAAAAAAAGAAGAAATACTCTGGCGTACATAAATAAATCATCTTCAGGTATCAGTAAACCATACTTCATATCTGCCGCGTACCACTAAGTACTTCTGCAATATAATGAGTGTTTCCGTAATTAATAATAATAATAATACCGAGCCCCTATAGTCCAGGCGATTACGTCACGGACTGCGGATTGGAAATGGGTATGGATATGACTCCAGGCAGTAAATCTGACAACACTTAAAAATACTTTCTTTCAGCGCAAACTTACCGCAGCATGTTGTTCCACCAAAGTGGTTTTAAAAATTTATATTTCAAATTAACAGTTTTAGTTTGTTTGTAAGTGATATATCTTCTTCATAGTTAACGAAGATATCCCCCTTTCTTTACTGTAAAGATAATGTAATCGGTTACGCAATGGAAAGATACAGAACCACGTGGATTCCTGACTGGTTAATTAATCATATTTTAAATCTCTCCACATAGCTATTTCATACACTAACATGCATTTTAGCAAGCGATTTTAAGCCTCACTGACTGCTGATCGTGGGGTCCCGGGTTCGATTCCCGGTCCCGCCAAGGGATTTTTCGAAAGCGAGAGGGTCTAGAACGATGCCCACTTAGCATCGTGATGCAATTGGCGAGCTGCTGTGAACAAAAGACAGTAGCAATCGCAGTTGAGAGCTTCGGCTCTCCTCTCCCAACACGTCTGGTCAGCGTGGGAGCAGTAGACGAACTCCTCCCTCCGGGAAAGGTCTTATCCAGTAGTGGATGAATATGGTTGTGAATTATTATAAATCCGAATAAGACAAAATTAATTGTAAGGGCGGTAACAGCACTATGGCTTATGCCCGTCCCAATATAAATCCGAATGTCTGTGTGTGTGTTTTAACGCTATACAAATCTACATCCCTTGACGGATCAAATAAAATTTGGTACAACTATTCCTTAGGACCTAGAAGGATTAATTGCCTCATTCATTCATTGTATAGCAATGAAAGAAATAGTTACCATGTTTAATTTCGAACAACAATGCGAATTAAATAGTTTAGACCTTTTTAAATTTAAATTTTCATTGTTGCAAACCTAAAATATTTTGATGTAATGTTTAAAAGCATGATTAAATTTTGTTATTAATAAATTAATGAGCAGTGTTTGAAGATAAGATAAAATTAATTTTATGGGCGGTAACAGCACTATGGCATACGCCCGTCCCAATACGGGGCAGTCCCTTATCTTTGTCACGTCGAAACGTAGCTGTTACTTAAATTAATAAAATCATATAAAAGCTGAAGATGTAAAAGGTCTTCAGAAATATAAAATGCTGGTGTAAATGGCCAGTAGAACGATTAATAAAACTGAAGATGAATAGAGTCTTTAGAATAACAAGTTAAAAACGTGCAGGCTGTAAATGGGCCTTCACAAAAATAAAAAATAATACTACGTAAAACTTAACAGCTACGGGCCATAATCATCTCCAATCGACGGAGATAAAACTGTCTCTCGAACATACAGTAAAACTCTCCGCAATGTATCTGGTTCATCCTCTAACAATGACGCCATGAGCAGTATTTGAAGAAAATGTCTAACACGTACGATATGGATGAATACTATTGCTGCTAGTAGTAGTAGTAATGTGACGGTTCGTAGTTCTGCTCTGATTTTATGTGACAATGGTTATTTGAAAGCGATACTCAAAACTAGGTCAATTATGAAAAGATCACTCTGCAGCACGAAGATGTGTTTTGTTATTAAATAGATATTCAATTAATACATACACAAACAGGAACTTCAAATATAACGGAAATCCACCTCTATAGAATCTGAGAGTAAGTGAAGTAGCAGTCACTGGTTAAAAAAAATGTACTGAGCCGTTCTTTATCAAAAGATCAAACACGAAAATAACTGAGCAGTCAAATACGGTTTGTGTTGAGTTTCTCTCCTGTGATGCAGTTGAGCTCAACATTTATATATATATAAATGTACGAATAAGAACATGAATTCTCATTAAGGCTTTTTCCTGTACGTCTAATGCTATTCGTAGAAAAGTAATATTAAACCGGTGTGAGTTACTTTCACTATGGCTTTTCAGATACGCCGTTCCTGTGTGTTACACCTTAACTTGTGAACGTTCAACGATATCACGAACACAGTCAACCAGCAATGATATTATCAAGGATCGCCTGTATTGAGTTCACGGACTGAACGTGACTCTTCATGCATTACAACATTTCTCGTGATCAAGTTCCGAACTTTTACTGACGTAATATCTTAATCAAAGAGTAACGATAACCTAAGAAATGATAAATCAACTGTACGTGACTTACTAGAACAGTATGTTTCTCTCTTCCCTGTAATACTTGGAGAGATGCACTTATATCGCTTTTAATGGACGTAGCACCTAATATGCAATACAATGTGTTCTCTGATTATCAACAACAAAATGATCGTTTAAACGTACGTGACTGTACACTTCCCATATGACATTACAGCCTACTGCTCGTTCCGAAGTTTCCAATTAAGAAGAAACGTTTTTCGGCAGCGAATTTGGAAGATTCCTGTGCTAAACGTTTTTGTCACGAAATACTATCTGACAGAACTTTACTTTCACTGCTGCGTCATTAATATATTGTTCTTTACCTCCGAAGAACTTCCATCACCCTCCTGCGGACGTGTGTGAGAAAACACTAACTGAATACACGCAATGTGTTAAATGTATTCTTGAAGAGATACTACTTCAGACATTTCTTCAACTTTACTTCATGCTGTGGTACTACAAGTCCTCAACAGCCTACGACGACTAGCGTTTTCCTAGACAGCAACTACTGGGGGAATCCTGTCTTATATCCAACCAACTGGCGGATTTCACTTTTCTCAGAGAGCTCGTCACGGATTAGCGTGCTCCTGTCCACGACAAACTTAGTGTAGGGTGCTACAGCTAGATGGAGCTCTCAAGTTTTAGGCTCATTTCAGCGGGCCTTAAGACTATTCTTCCCACTGCGGATAACAAAAAGCTTCGGTTCATTTAATCAGAGGGTTTGCATTTACTTTCCTCTACATTTACCTCTGACTCAAAGTGACAACCCTCGTCACTACTAGGTCTGTACATTAACTTTCAGCATATGCTCGACTTCTGCAGTCACTTGAACAGAATATGTGACGTGTTTTGAATTTCATAGCATAAAAGCTTCATTATTATTTATCATCGTAAGGATGTTGCATAGTTATCTTCAAAATGTAGCACACAACCTCTGCGCAATCTTGCAACAAGAAATGTAAGTTGCTACCACCTAGCGGACCGCTACGTAGTTACTGAACTAAGGTAACATATTCCGACTGCCTTTTTGTAAATTCTGTTTGGAAACAAAGTCGTTGGTTTCACTAAATATAAAATATCCAATATTTGGTCTCATCTTGAGAACGAACAAATAAAATTTGGTACGTATATGAATGCAAAAAATGTACATTTTTTTCCCCCATACACAGTACTGATTTCCTGTACTCATAATCCCATGTGATGTACACACGTCACAGTAATAGCAGTTGTAAGAGTAGTAGTATTAATAGTAGTAGAACTATTCATGTTGCCAACATATGTTATTGATGCCGCACCAACGGGTAGGCAAGTCAAATCGTGTGCAATAAATCTCCTAGTCAAAAACTACCCAATAAGTACTATCGCTAATATTCCCTTACCAATCAAAGTCTTCCCTGTTCCGGGTGGCCCAAACAACAGGATACCTTTCGGAGGGCCTCTTAATCCTGTGAATATATCTGGACGTAACAAAGGCCAAACCACAATTTCCTGAAATACAGATCAATGAAAATTGGATAAGTCCTACATTTATGTGCTTAGCTAACATTAGAGAAAAGCAACGAATATTTACCGACCTTTTGAACACTACACCCCCTCTGTAAATCAAAAGTATAGGTTACACATTTTCAGATGGTCACTCACATGGGCGGATTTAGGAGAGACCCTGTGGGGTGGGGGGAGCACGAGAGAGACCTTAGGGACAATCACGTTAAAAGCTATCCTTTAGAATGAAATATTTAAATTCTGAAATGATTGGAGAGGGGGAGCAATGCCCCCCCCACCCGCATAAATTCACCCATGGTCACTCAAGAGTATTAAGTTTCTTTATTGTAATATTTCATTTTGAGTTTCAGTCTCTTGGTTTATCACCCTGCTATCACAATCATCAAACAGCTCAGCAAATTTCTATCACAGACGCTTGTTTCATAAACAGTACATTTTTATTTACATTATAAAAATATTAACCGTAATATTATCTATAGTTAGACGCATCAAGGAAACTAACTGATACATTCCCGAAATATAAAAGCGTACTGTGAGTGTGTGGTAATGCTACCTACCTTGTAATCAAGGAGTTCAGAGTTCAATTTCCGGTGAAGAAACAAGTGGTTCGTAGCTCACGTTAAACTGTAGGTAGGATGTCATCCGATGGAAGGCAAACTAACATCGCTTCACCTTGCTCAGGGACCTGGCTTTGGGCAGAATACCCATCATACACAACTGCTAAGACAAACTTTTTATCTCCCAATATCTTTCTAGATTTTTCTAAAAGAACAATTAATCTTAAGCTCGTATTAAAGATACCTACAAAACAAAGCTTATTATATATATATATATGGGCCAGTCTAGTAACTTTGGATTTCGGCCCGTCACGATTCGCCCTTTAGCTGTTAAAATCTACACCCATGCCGGGACTCGAACCAGGGACCTTCGAGCCGATGGCCTACCGCCGCAGACCGCTCGCCCACCCGGTCGGCTACAAAACAAAGCGACAATTGTTTTTCAGGTACTACTTTTATAGACTAGATATACTATTCTAGGGTTTTTCTCAGTGGTGGATCCAGAAATGGGGCCCGGGCGTCGAACACTTCCCCTTATTCGAAGTTTTCTTATAGCATTATTTGAACAATTTACCTCTGAGAAAGCGTTGATTTGTTTGCGGATATATCTATTTTTTATAAAAGTATCAACTTTTCGGGATGCCTGATTCAGTCTCCATAACAACACTTGACAATATGCGTGGAAATACGATGAATTGTATACTTAAAAATTCATTTCGCGGGAACTATCGGAAAGGTCCCAGATCAATTCGTCAGACCTACGCTCCCTCTCACGAAACTCTTAGATCCGCCCTGATTTTTTCCTAATTCACATCAAGAAATGCCGGGATAGTACCTTCAACTTTGGCTCTGGTTGATTCCTTTCCCAATCCCTATCCCGGCCTGGGTCATAGACGTCTAAAGCCATAAAATAAATACAAAATTCAAACAAAGTGTCAAATAATCGTATATTTTTTTATTAACCCGTGACCAAGCGCACAGCAAGCGACCGCTCTAACCTCTCGTCCACCCGAAGGTCTTCCTCTATACGTGTCAAATAACAGTGGATATCAAACAGTGTTTCAATGTCCGCTTAGGGATTTGTTTCTAAGTGTTTTTGAAGACAACCAATACTAGGGATGTACAAGTGTCCGAAATATCGAAAAACGAATTTTAAAATAATAATAATTAAAAAAAACCTTTTTAAAGACATACTTTTTGAAAACAATTCGTACTAAAAAGTTGTAGTGGCCCATTTTCAGTTGATCACAACATATCTTACTCCTTCCCTTTTTTATGTGTCTTCATTTTCTTTTTCGTTCGTGCTTTGTCGGCGATATTTTTTCGTTTTCGGCTGTCTTCAAAGTGTTTTATTTGTCCTGATGACATCAAAGCCGAGCCATTCAGATATCCTCTTTCATTGTTGTATTGGCGGGATTTTATTTTTATTGTTTCTTCATTTTATTACTTAGTAATTCTTTGCATATTTTATTGCCTTATTCCTTCAACAATTTTTATTTCGTCGAGAATTTAGGTAGCTAAGCCACATCCCCTTCCGTCCTTGTCTGATTCGATCCTCTTCCCTGATTGGCTGAGGTCGCTCAGTAGTAGTTCAACCATGATCGTCGAGTAGGAAAAGCTGCAAAAAAATATGCTGAATCCGAAAATTATATAAAAAGCAAATTTATAATGCAGCCAATGTCTAAAAGTTTATTAATATATAAAGCAGCATCGACTGATGGATAATATCAATTTTGGGTAGCTGTATTCTCTAAATTCTTCATAATAGAAGCTGAGAATCGAGTTTCTGCAGTTGCCGTTTTGCATCGTCCACTATGGTTGCCCCTGAAAGTGTGCAACGAGAAGGATTTGTGAAGTTCATCAGTGTGTGCTGTGATTTATTGTGGTATATGTGGTGTGCAGTGGGTTGGTTTTCTTGTTTTCTTAAATGAAACAAAATATATCAGTTGTGGTTCTAAACTCCTTTTTCTTCAGTGTGCGCGTAAAAGCGATCTAGTGCACCTTCGGCATGTTAGTGATTTGTGGTTTTAGTGGAAACTTGTGTGAAGTGAAGATGTCCGCTTAATTTGGTAGGTATCGGGGGTCGGTTTACTATCAGGTTGGTATGACTAATGTCTAAAAATTTCTCATTCTTTCTCTCTGAAACTCAAGTCTGTTTCATGTATACATTTAGATAGCTAAATTTCAACACGTAAAAATTTGGTTCGAATGTGTTGAAAATTTTACCTTGCACTGCGCTATAGTCGATGCTACTTTTCAAATGCACGTTCGGAAATTAGTATGGTTTATATTGATCGAAATATCTATAGTATGTCCGTTTTAGTAAACGTAAGATTTAACGATTCGCAATATTTTATTCCGGTTATCAATAAAGTTCAAAACTCCTCCGTTGTTTTCGCATATAGAAATTCGTCCTGCAAATTTAGAACTAACTCAACCATAGTATATCATGTTTGTATTACCAGATCGGAGGTTATGTTGTGTTGAGTTTAAAAATTGGAAAAATTACATACGAAATGTTTGACAATTATTTTGAAATATTAAAGTAAATGTGTGCCCAGTCGCTATATTTGTAAATAAATTATTTTCGTAGAAAGAAATGTTATGCTTCAGTGATTGTGGAAATTTTATTTAACTGGGCTAAAGTGTAGAATGTCAACCACCATTCGCGAATTGAAATTAACTTAATCTTTTTGGAAATATGTGTGTGAATTCTTGTCTCTTCTCTTAGGCAGAGCATTTCTGTAAACGATTAATTTACCTCTCAATATGAGAAATTAATAGCATCTTTAAAACTCGTTTTGATGTGCTAAAGATTCTTTTCAGATTTTTTTTTTTCATGAAATTCAGCAATCAGTCTTTCGCATTGCGTTTGTTATTCTTAAGCAAGAATAAATTATATTTTAACAGATATTCCTTGTGTCAAGGGTTTTATTAAGAGGTAGGTAATTTATCATCTCTGTGGTATTGCCAACCTTTCGCCATTTCAGTCCGCGAAGTGTTATTTCAGGCGCCTCCCCAGGTGGCGGATAGGGGAATGCCGACCAGATATGGTGGGTACCTTAAATATTCCGGGGCGGACCAAAACCAGTACTGCTGCCTTGCAGTTAGTAGAGGGATCTACAAAGGCTAGGGGAAGATAACCCCGAACAAAAATATCATGGTGAGGGGAAGCAGCATCACCATTACCACTCTGAGGCTGAAGATGAATGACATCGGCAAGGCTCAGAGATGGACAGAGGGCGACATCTTGAATGTCTACCTTTACTGCGAGGTCGTAGAGCTGACAACTCTACACCGCTAAAACATGTCAAGAAACAGTAACAGATGGTTCATGGATTCTCCTGGGGTAAAATATTCCGGAGGTAAACTAGTCCCTCATTCGGATCTCCGGGCTGGGACTGCTTCAGGGGGCTCTATGAACAGGATTAAGAAAGACCTTAGAATAGGAACGTGGAACGTACGAACATTATACCAAACGGGCGCTCTTCAGGTGGCGGTACGCGAGACCGAGAAGTACGAGCTAGACATATTAGCGATACAAGAAGTTCGGTGGGAGGGTCAAGATAGCATCCCACAGGGCAAGTACACTTTCTACTACGGGGGAGCACAGTCTCACGATTTCGGAACAGGGTTCCTCATTAAGAATAGTATCCTTCAGGCGGTTCAGAATATAGAGTTCGTAAACGAAAGACTATCGTACGTTACGATACGTACTCGATGGGGTAACACGGTTTTATTAAACGTCTATGCTCCGACCGAGGTGGCTACTGATAACGACAAAGATATATTCTACGATGAGCTAGAAAGGTTGTTTGACCGATTACCGAAGTATAATTCGAAAATTGTGTTGGGTGATTTCAATGCAAAGGTAGGGAGGGAAGAAAAATATAGACCTACTATAGGCAAGTACAGTCTTCACGAAAAGACCAACAACAATGGAGAAAGACTGATAACTTTCGCGATTTCGAAAAACTTACTGGTAAAGAGCACGTACTTTGAACACAAAGACATACACAAATACACATGGGTATCTCCGGACGGCAAAACTCTCAACCAGATCGATCACGTATTAGTAGACAGACGAAGACACACCAACATAATGGACGTTAGGTCGTACAGAGGAGCGGAAGGTGACACCGACCATCAATTAGTAATCACAAAAGTAAGGGAAAAGTTATGCATCGCGAACAGAGAAAGCAAGGGATCAAAACAACTGAAATTCGAAGTGAAACTATTAAATAATCAGAGCATAAGAGCAGATTACCAACTCGAACTCTCAAATAGGTTCGAAATCCTAGCCGACTCGAGTAATAATAATGAAGATATTAATAATGAAATTGATGTAAGTAAGATGTGGGAGGCAATTCGTGAAACAATTAAGAGCGCAGCGAAGGAACGCGTAGGTGAGAAGAAACAACAGAAAAACAAACCTTGGTTTGATGAAGAATGCATTAAACTTCATGAGGAACGAAAACAAACAAGGCAACGATGGCTAAGT
>JAGDQP010046816.1:0-15193 GCA_022664845.1 Lepisma saccharinum
TGGTCATAAAATTATGCAGTTAACAATAAATAACATTATCTTCAGGGACACGTTCCTGTTTATGGGTGTTCGATTTGCAGACCGTTAGGGCTGAACGAATCCTTGCGGAAGGGAGATTTTCCACATCTCTTCAACGTCCCCAGGAATCAGAATTATGTTGGATTATATCCAGACTTGGACTATTACGATCTAGGAAGTAAATATGTGAAAGTGGCCGAGGCTATTGCCTTATGGCATGAGCAATGTGTCAAAGGGAAAAAAACATTCGACTTTCAGCGTGAACTGTTGGCCTATTGCCAAAATGACGTACGTATCCTCACATTGGCTCTTATTCAGTTCTCCAATTTAATTGAACGTACAACACAAGGACTGCAATGCTTTTTACATACCTGTACGATCGCGGCTGGTGCTATGATGTTTTATCGAACCCTTTATCTTAAAGAAAATACCATCCCTGTCATCCCACCATTAGGATTTCAGCATGGTACTAATCAAAGCAAGCAAGCAAAACTTTGGCTTAGGTATATTGAATATACACATAACGTCAAGTTACAAAGCTATGAACGTGGCGGTGAGGCTCAATTTAAACATTTCAAGGTTGACGGATATGATAGAAATACCCGTACTGTATATGAGTTTTACGGATGTTACTATCACGGTCATCAATGCCAGACCCAACTCAGAGATTTAGCTATAGATAAACAAGGGCGTAGTCTCAATAGTCGATATGCCGACACTATAACTAGGGAAGAGTTTTTACGTCAGTCATGTAATGTAAATGTTGTGTCCATATGGGAATGTGAGTGGCACAAACAGGTAAAGATGTCTCCAGCCATACAGACATTCCTTCGCGATCATTGTTCAGATATTGAAGTACTTTTATGTCCAAAAGATTCCTTTAAGGGTGGACGCACCGAATGTTTTCAAAGTCTTTACGAATGCAATGAAACGGAACAAATAGATTTTCTGGATTTTACTTCTCTCTACCCATGGGTCATGGCTACTCGTCCACTTCCGGTTGGACTCGTAACTGTGCATAAAGGCAAGGACATGCCTGATCCTAGTCAGGTTCACGGTTTAATCTTTTGTAAAGTCCTACCTCCGACAAATCTAGCCATTCCCATATTACCCTACAATGCCCACAACAAACTATTGTTTGGTTTATGTAGAACGTGTATGGAAACGCTGCATACATCGGAATGTACTCATACGGATGAAGAACGAGCTATCAAAGGTGTTTTTTGCACCCCCGAGCTCCATGCTGCATTAGATGCAGGGTATGGCATTATGCAAACGTATGAGATTTGGGAATCTGAAATGTCAGTAGACTTGTTTCAGGGGTACATAGGAACGTTTCTTAAAATGAAGCAGGAAGCCTCAGGTTTTCCCGAGAGTTGTCAAGATGAGGAAAATAAACAACAGTATATTCAGGATTATTTTAATCATGAGAGCATTCATCTTGAGTATGATAACATTACTAAGAACGAGGGCCTTCGATTCATTGCAAAAATATATTTAAATTCTTTGTTTGGCAAGTGGGCGCAAAGGTGTGATCTTCCACGAACAAAGATTGTTGCAACAACTCAAGAGTTTAATGAGATGGTGTATGCTCCTCATTTGGAAATCCAACATGTAAATCTAGTAGGTAGTAAACTTCTTGTTACATATCGAGTCACAAAATACGCCTTCAGTAACGTCATGCTTGCCGCTTTTATTTCCTCATGGGCGAGACTACGACTGTATGAGGCAATGAGTACTGTGGGTATAGCTCGACTGTTGTATTGCGATACCGACAGTGTTATCTATGTTAGACGATGTAATGAACCGCCATTGCTGCCTCTTGGTAATTACCTAGGTCAGCTTAAGGATGAAGTGCCTGCGGGCTGGACAATGCGTCGTTTCTGTTCTGGAGGACCAAAACATTATTGTTTCGAACTAAAGGAAATATCTACGGGTCAATTAAACCACGTGATCAAAATTCGAGGTATAACACTTAATCAACGAACACGAGAGAAAATTACATTCAAGGATATGTTTAAGGTAGGGAAGGGTACGTATCGTTACACCGAATCGTATTCTGCGAAAGGCGGACTTTCGTGTCGTTTCTAAATCTCAGGTGAAACGCCATGTTGTGCAACAGCATAAACGACGTAAATTAAATCCTGTTGAGAGAAAACATATGACGGTTCCCTATGGATTTCGGGGTTAAGAACAAAACGTGGAAGGAAACACATGTTTATTATATACATTTATCATTGGTGGTCATAGTAAACGAGTCATAACCATTACAATATTTGTGTACAGAAATACCATGTATGTACAAAAAACAAAATATTAGGTATGTATCCTAATGGGGGTGCCCAATTACTTTCTAGCATTGTGTATATATGAGATCAGAAATTCTACATGAGTAAATACTGTAATTAGTCATATGTTCGGTATCTGTAGCGGCACATTTTGGTGCCTGCAGGTAAAAAAAAGTTTTGTAACCATGTTTATCTGAATCTTCGAAAAACAAAAGATTTTGCATGTGGTGGTGGTAATGGTTCTCACGTGGCACACTGTCACTCAGCGTTGTAGTGGGGGATGCACTACACTATTTTGTTTATATGAACTTTGTATCCTGTTTGTTATGCAACAGGGTGTTGCACTATGGTAATTGCAATGTCAAGAGATCTATGTTGATCTTGATATGTATACCTTCTTGTAACTTTGTCACTAAAACTTGTATATTGTACGTCAAGCACTGTATTTGTTTATTATGCAATAAAGATTTTTTCTTTAATTACAATCGTGTTTCATTTATTAATCCTGATCCTCCATTGAAAGTAAAGCTCCGTGTTGATAGTCCTTTGTCCACAGCACATCGTAAATTGCCTGAACATCATTGTCATTAGCAATCATCCCTATATAGGTACGTATAAAGTGTTCTACGGTGATGGCTTGCTCAGGATGCATAGCAACAAGTATATTGTAGACGGAATGATATGTATCAAAAAACGCTAACGTATCCAAAATTTCCTTTCGTACGTCATCTACTGAACGGTTGGTACAAGCATGTTCCTCATCAGCATCTTCCAGTGGAATACCTGCATAACAATACATGCATGCCACAAAACAGGGAGGCATCTATTTATCAAGGGCCTGTAGAACGCAATTGACACTCACGTGTGTGTTTGAACAAGTACAAGTCGTCATGGTGCTATGGAACTGAGTTCAGTACCTGTCACCGACGTTGCTTTATAGCCATTACCAGCCAATCAACAAGCTCCAATGCACTTTGTGTTTTAGTATTAACCAATGAGATTACAATAAACATTAATCAATTGCGAACGTGTGGTACACCCTGGACTACGTGGTGAACATCATTTGCATACTGCAACTTTGTATTCGTAGCTATCGATTGAAATAGTTACGTCAGCAAACCATGTTGCTAACTTCAACATTTATCGTACCTTTTAATCTTCATCGAAAGTGACAAGCGTCGTTGTCTTATGTTAATTAAAAAACTTAATTTTGCTACTATGCACTCATTTTACACAAGTGCTATCCGCTTCCCTGCTCGACCAATTACAAATCTATATGCGTGATTCATTACCAAATGTTAAACCTGGATCTGTGCTTATTATAATAACTTTCCATGTCCTGCCAATCCAATGACCAGATTTAAATTCTTATCTGTTTGTCAAATCGACTATTAACTATTCATATACGTGGTACAGTATTACTCTATGCATTTGCCGGTGTATTAGACACGTGACCTATCATTAGCTCCTATCTCTGACATTCATTTTGAATATGTAAATACGGAAATGTCCACTATTGCTGGCTATTAGTGTGTTCAATTGTGTATTCTACCATTACATAGGTGGACTATTTTGATTAATCAGATACGTTGTTGAACATACCAATGCTGTCATAGTTTTAGTACAGTTGCATAAACCTATTGCCGTTGCACAACTCTGGTAATGCCCACTTGTTCATCTACAGAATGATTAATATTCGTAATTTACCTTGGAACTTTTAATTACTCTAATTCAAAAGTAACCTTCTCAACCGAGAGATGCTCATGCAGTGTAAACTCTACTATCCGTCCGCTGTTATATCCCCATTTTGCAGTGTACAAAGATCCCATGCTTACAGCAATACTCAAGCATGCTATACCTTGTAACGTATATGACCCATCTACAATGATCCTTCACCATGTTGGACACATGTAGCCAGCACGACAAATACGGCCATATTCCCTTAAGGAGGCTTTATTTTTTATTTCTATATACATTCTCGCTTGACATATTACATTTGCTTCGTAAACACGAAAGATATAACCATAGGCTTATTCGTTTCCCTTGTGTCAGTTTCCTATGACCGACTTGTGAGTTTTAGCAGGGGTTGCCAGCTGACAGTACGCCTAAGAACGTTTATTCTTAGTTATTCAAATATCCATGCTGTCAGTGTTGGCGTCGGTTCATCAACAAGAAAGATACATCCATTGTCTTTCATGCACATTTTAATGTCTGGTGAACAGCTTGGGACGTTTAGCTACGAAGGTTGGACACCGCGCAGTATGATCGAACACGATTCTCTTATTGTTTCTCTACATTTGTGTTTTACTATTCCTATTAGGCTGGTAAGAAATAAGATTACACTCCATTCTACAGTCATCCCCTTTAACAAGGATTTTATTTTCCGGTAGTGTACATGTCAAATTGCATTATACGCATTGTCCTATATTCTGATGACTGTGATCGCCCTTTTCTATGAATTTGACATTAGTTATCTACTCGCTCAACCATTGCAACAGCATTCCCCGCATAATAGCGTATTCATAAATTTTCAGCATTGACAGCCAGAGGGTGCTATAAACATTAAAATTTTATTCATACAGCGAAATAATATTTTATATTATTGCCAATACTATTTTATATTGGTCAACTGCCATTCACAATTCCGGAAATTGTAACAATTTATCTAAAGACCCCTGACCCGTCAGGTACTGTTTAAGTAATTATTATTTTATATTTGTAGCGTGGTCAACGTTTAACGACCATTCACAATCCTATGAGTACACCAGCCAATTCCGTACGACCACTAACGTTGGTACTTGTTAACACTTAGTATGCTATTCTTATAGAGCTAATAATATTCAACACGTTTATTCCATTAAAGGTATTATCCCTCTGCGTAAACTATACTGTTTGTACAACGCCCCCCCCAGTCTACCCTTAGCAAAGCTGATAAATGAGCTGCACCTACCTAATACAGACATACACTGTTCATGTTCCTAGTTGCAATTCTACTTACCTTCCAGTAACGTAATCCCCACCATCAAAAGGATTCCCGGTTCAATGCATGCACAAACATGTTCAACAACGCATGGCTACATACCCACAGGCACTGGCAAGCATCTTGCATATACACACGATCGCGTTGCTTTCTTCACTGCAATGCCATGAACAGCCTAAGATCCTCCACCCAGAACGAACTAACGGACGAAGGCGGGCGGAAATTGCCGATCTTGACCGAAATTAATATGCAATATATCACTCCCACAAACATTATCCCTCCTCTTAACATGTCCGTTCAACAATATATATTTATTTTCTTCCCTTTTCGGGTAACATACTTTCATGAACATCATTCATCTTATTCAGGCTTCAATACTAGCTCTGACACATCCCTTGTCACTGGACAGACTGTTACGACCCCTTTATTCTTCAGCCTCAAAGTAACCGCCAATCTCCCATTGTTTATCTTTTTCTTTTTAGAAAAACTGTCAACTTTAGTGTTGTAGTCTTCTTGGAAAATGACAAACGACTGCGCTTCCCCCACTACGTAACACAGTCCTTCACAAAACCATCCATCACCGTATTATCCATGAGCGCTGTCAGCCACTCGTGCTCTTTTACAAAGCATGTCCAAAGATCATCAATCTCCCCCATTGTGTACCATAATCCTACATGACAGGTGAACATGGTACTTTTCCAAACAATAGAGTCGCTATTACAAAGGGTACCCATAAAGTAGGCCCCTATCTACTAGTTGAATCATAAAAGAAAGAAAGAAAATAAAGTTATTAGAATTACAATGCATTATGACAATAGAAACTAGTTTAGGCTAAAGATATGAGAATGTTGAACAGGTAACAGTAACAATAGAAACGAAAAGCAAAAACTAATCCATGAATAGAATTGTCCTCTCAAAAGCTACTCCATGTACCTGCTGGTGTTCGCATCATCCCCTTTTCTTTTCTTTTCCTTTGAACGGACTCAAGAGCTTTGAGTCATTCGTTTGCTCTTTAAAGTTGTCTCTCTTTCTCTCTCTCAAACATAAAAGAAAGAAATTCTTAATACAAACCATATGTTCCCCCAAAAGCCAAAAGTTGAAGTGAAACATGCTTTCTTGTGGGAGGATACCCCTCTCCTTCTGGTTCTCTCTGCTAAGAGGAAAGGTAAAATACGTCTTCTTTATCTCATAGAAAAGGATAAATTGACAAGAACAATATGTGAAATTACCATAGCAATAAAAGAATATGAATGTACGTTTGTCGTTAAGCAAATTGCAAGTTAACAATAAGTAAGACCTGTAACTGGAAACAAAACAAAAAGAGGGAACAGAGGAGAGTGGGGTAAGAACATTAAACATATCAGAACATCTCCAATACGTAAAATAAATAAATAAAAGTGATCATTGCTAAAACAGTAGCATTTAAATGTCTTCGCTCTGAAAAGCAGGGTTGCAAATGTCACCACGAATGAATAATCGTAGCATGCCGACTTGCAACAAGATACAGTGTGATACACTAACATGTACCGACTAATATGACGTCACACATAAGCTACAACGCTAAATTCGTATATTGACAAACATTATGAATTGCAAATCACAAGGTATCTACACATCATATACACAATTAATACATCCATTCATCACGCTCTTAATGGACAAATACAATGGGTGAACAGCACACATATAAAGGGTCAAGTACATATAAGATGAAAATTAGTTAAATATATGTATAATTGCTAATAACATGGCATAGGATTGTAGATTAAACAAAAAATGGGGAAAAGAAGCTAAACATAGCGTAATAACGCATGAGCGCAGATATGAAAAAATACCCTAAGGTGCCTAGTAGTTTCTTCTCTCCATTTAGCGACTATAGGAAAACAACCCAAAGCCGACTACCCCGCCACAGGTTCGCCAATGGTTCCCTTGCAGTTTCACCAGACGAATGCCTCAATAGTACAGTAATGAAGGCTGTGGCCCTTACCTTCACCAGCCCTTTACGTATCTTGCTCTCCAGAGATCCATAGTGGTGTCTCATAAGTGAAACACAAATGTGTGGGTGCGGGCTTTTACACTGACATAATTAAGTGTTGCCAACTAGCATTTTTTACTAAAATTATGATAATTATCTAGAGTTGCCAACACTGTTTTGACGTATTATACTCTCTTGTACTCTACTTCGCACTTCACAGTAAATACACAAAAAAGCAAAAATAAGAAATTGCGTATATCCTTATTTTTGTTTGTATATGAAGTCCATTCTGTTTGAAACATGAAAAAACACTCACTTAATTCAATGTTTAATATCACAAAAGTAGACAATATTTTCTCTCTTCCTTGGAAGGTATCTAAGGACTGTGATTGGTGAATATAAATTACATAGATCTACATCTTTTCCCCACAATATTACAAAATATCTCACAAACTCCGAAAATCACAATATTTTCTCTTTTCAGATCTCGTGTTATTAGGTATGAGGGGGTTGGTCGAGTAGTCTCATCGCCCTAAATTGCTTCCTTAAAGTTAGTTAAGCGCAGAAACCTGCGAATTTATTATGTACTGGTCTACTGGAATGCATTGAAAAACGCATTTTTTTATTTTTTTCCTATTGATAAATCTTTAATATCCAAACAAACAAACCAGTTCCGAGAATCCCTTCAATTTCTCGCACGACACACTAGAAAAGTATTGTTTAGCGTTTACGCAATGTTGCAAACTGCACGATACTGTTAACTTGATCTTCGTTTATACTGGAACTCAAAAAACTTTATGTAAATAGAGATGCAACATTATGTTATTTAAACGTTTAATATATTTTTCCATAAATGGTTTATTGTGTACTTTGAGATGCTGGTATGTAATGAACCTTTATCCTTGCTTCTGCCAGAATATTTGATTACATTTTAACACGAGAATGGGTGGAAAAGTCAAGGAGAGTTAGTAACAGTGGCCACTGCTGTCTTCGTTCACATTCGGATTGTGCACGTCCAGGTCCCATATACACAATGTTATAAGTTAGGCCTAACGCCACTTAAGCGTATATGGAGCAACGAGTGCACAACAGATATGTGAACGCGAAACGAATTTGATAGTACTCAAAACTTGATAAAGAAACTGTATACATATGCCTCAGTGTAACAATTGAAAATTTGGTATATTTCTAAATTTCTCCATAAGATACAATCTGAGACGAAAATATAATATTAAATAATAATAATTCTAAAATAGTGGGCAGTTCACGTGCTCCTGTAAATGTTGATACGCGACGTTACTGTCATACACCTTCATACGAAATTTCGTATCTCTAGCTCAAACGGTGCGGCCCGCCATTTTGGATTCCAGCTGGCGTCTTTGAAGACATTCTTAATATTTTCTTAACCTACCAGTGATTTCGTACGTCATACCAAATTTCGCTTCTATAACTCCAGCTGTTTAGGCTTTGTATTCAATATAACAATGGGTTTTGCGGATATTTTGAACGCAAGATGGCGACTTTTTCAGAATGTCGGAATTTTTCCTTTACCTACTTTTGGTCATACACCTTCATACCAAATTTGTTGTTTCTAGTTCCAGTATTTTGGCCTGGGAAATATGATCAGTGTCAGTGAGCGATCATGGGACTATATATGATGTGGATTCGCTTGGCCCCAGACCCTCGTGAGGGCTGGACCCCAACTTCTGTTTTTTGGGGATTGCGGCCCCTTTATCGTAGCTAATTACTCTCTCTGGGCACCTTGCCCTCATGGTGCTAATCTGCGCCCAACATCCTGGAAGGAAGGCTTTGCTCCATGTTGAAGGTTTGCCCCATTTATTCTAACCTAATCATACTGAATTTTGTTTTTCTAGCCTCGGTGGCTTAAAAAATGGGTTATGGGGTCGTCATTTTAGATTAAAAGTGGCGAGTTTTTAACATTTTTTTATATTGTCGTGATCTACTCCTCATGGTACACCTCATACCAAATTCCATTTCTCTAGCTAGGACGATTTGGAAAATGATTTTTAGGCTGCCATTTTGAATCAGAGATGGCTACTTTTTCAACATTTTGTATTTTTTCTTACCCTACTCTTGATGCTACACTTTTATGCCAAATTTCGTATCTCTAGCTGAAACGGTGTGGAAAATGTTTTTGGACTCGCCATTTTGGATGGAGACATTTTGTAATAATTTTTAACACTCTAGTGATGATGTACGTTCATACCAAATTTGACTTCAATAGCCCAAGCGGTTTTGGCTGTGTATTCTATTCAACAATCAGTTTGGCAGCCATTTTTTATCGAAGATGGCGACTTTTGAAAATGTAACATTTTCCTAAACTACTCTTGATATTACACCTTTGTGCCAAATTTGGTATCTCTAGCTCAAACGGCGTGGAAAATGGATGTTAGGTCCGCCGTTTTGGATTCAATATGGCGTCTTTCGAGACATTTGGTAATATTTTCGTAACCTACTAGTGATAATGTATCACATTACTAAATTTCGTTTCAATAACTCCAGCCGTTTAGACTGTGTATTGGACCAAATGTCCTGTGGACGAAAAGTACTTTGGACCAAATGTCGATTGGACGAAAAATCCGTTGGACCAAAAGTCGATTGGACGAAAAATCTGTTGGACCAAAAGTCGATTGGACGAATTGTCGTCTGGACGAAAAGTCAAGTGGTCGAGTTGTCTGTGGACGAAATGTTTGTGGTCCAAATGTCGCGTGGATGAAATGTGGTATCACCGTTTGGAAGCCCTTACAAAGAGGAATGTAACATGTCAGTAGAACCTCCAACACCACCATCCTCTTCTTCACTTTTTCGAGATTTCTCATTTTATAGATATACAAATAAATTCTCTTAATAACAAATGTAACCTAGGTATACCTCATGAGGTCTTAATGACGTATGTTTATCTTTCACAGCAAAAGATGTTTTTCTTTAACAGAAGACATTCATAATGGAAAGAAAATAGGACCATTCAGTTACCTTCCAAATGACTTATTCCCACATTTTAAATTAATATTTAAAATAATTTTTATTGCGTTTCTTTGTGTGTATCTATGAAATCTTGGGGAGACGAAGCCGACCAGGTAGCCGTGCGGTTTACGGCGGTAGACCAACGACTCGAAGATCCCGGGTTCGAGTCCCGGAAGGGGTATGGGTGTGGATTTTAATGGCTAAAGGGCGAATCGTGACGGGCCGAAGTCCAAAGTTACTAAACTGGCCCAAATAAAAAATAAAGTTTACTAAAAGGTTTTTTTTTTTTTTTTTAGGCGAAATAGAGCTGAACTGGTAGTAAAGTTATATCGAACACTATGGCTTCTAAGAATCGTGTCAGCAACGTAAACAAACACGTGGACAGTATAGGTATCGAACAAGTTATCCTAACAGAAGTAAGCGTGCTCCACAACCCCACCGATTTTCCATGAAACAAATAAACAAGAGCGTGAAAAACACCCCCACGGTGCAGGGGGCGCATATGTGTTTCAGTATTAACATGACATTGATAAAGGAAGTTGCGAATGGGGTGGGCCCGTAGAGCCAGTTAGTTACACCTCTGCAAATAAGTCACAGAAGTGAAACATATGTAGCCATGAATTTGAAAAAGATAAAACCTTGAGTAAAATTGTTTCAATTTTTTCCTCAGCACGTTCCCAATGAAAGACCAATTACATCTAAAAGAATTATACAGCATCCAAATATTCTTCTCTGAAATCCTGAGCTAAACGTCACTTTTTTTTTTCAAATTTTTATATTTCCAGCCAGACATGTCACTTATTTTCCAAATTCTCTCATAAGTTTCCTGATTCAAGTTCAAAATAAATACTGTCTCAATCAATTCTATTTACAGAAACGATTTTTGGACAACAGCTCAATCATCAAGGTCAGAACAAACAAAATTCTTAACATTCTGCCAGGGAACGAATTGTTAATATAATCATCAGAAAAGAAAGGTTAAAATAAGCACTAAAGAAACATGATAACTAGTATTTTAGACTTGTCATCAAAGAACATAAAAATTGAGGTAATGAAACAATGATCATGAGCTCTAGCAAGAATTCTTGAGAAAGTAAATACAAGGTAACCAAAAAAGTTTTTGCCGTTCTAGAACAGTGATAAAAAAAGAGCAATACAGTCGACGATACGCACCTTTAGGTTTCGAAGTAAGCTCCATCAGCATCCAACACCTTTTGACAACGTTTCTGCAGCTGCACAATACCCTGGTGATAAAAGTCGGCGGTCTTCGAAGCAAAGAAGTCCGTGAGTGCGTACCGCAGGTCTTCTTCATTGGCGAAGGATCTACCACGGAGGTGGTTGTCGAGGTAATGAAACAGATGGTAATATTTTGGCGAAAGGTCTGGTGCATCTGGTGAAGGATCTCCCGGGTCCTCTTTGCCACATGTGGCTTGGCATTGTCGTCGAGGAACAGCACATCCTTGCGATTCACCAGTGCCGGCTGCTTCTGCCGCAATGAACGGTGCACGCTTTGCAACTGCTGTGAGTAGAGGTCAGCAGAGATGGTCTGACCAAGTGGAAGGAGCTCGTAATGCACCACCTGGCGACAAGTCCACCATACAGAGAGTATAACCCTTATTGGGCGCAGAGATGGTCTTGAGGTGTGAGAAATAGGGTCACGTGGCGACAACCAATGTCTGGTACGCTTGAGAATATCATAGAGGACCCACTTTTCGACACCAGTGAGCAAGCGATCAAATATGGGTGTGTTAAGGTGCCGAGTGAGCAACGACAAACAGGCTGTCACTCGTTGTTCCTTGTTGGCTGCCGACAATGTGTGGGGTACTTACTTGCTTAACCTGTATGACTTCCCTATCCCATGCACGTGCAATCTGACTGTTTCAGCGGAAACATGGAACTTTTCTGCAAGTTTATCACACGTTAGACCACTGTCCTCCTCGATAGCTGCTTTCTTGGCCTCGTCATCCAACATGTGGTAGTCCACTGCGAGGTTCATCAGCAAGGCTCACATCTCCCGAACGGAATTTCTGGAACCAATGCCTGGCGGTACGTTCGTGCATGGCATTCTCACCAAATGCATGGCATATGCGGCGAATTGATGCGGCAGCTGACAGGCCCACTTTCAAAGACATACAACAAACACACGCGAACAAGTTGCTACGATACCTCCATTGCTCTTTAATACTGGACGAACTATGACTGCTGTCTGTGAGCACCGTGTTTGTATTACTGAAGGTCAGACTAACTCCCGATCGGTTGCCTTATATTTCCATAATTTCTATAATCAACGGTCTATGTCCAGATTTCCTTAGCGATGATGGGCCAGGATTGAAACTCAAATCTAACATCCGAATGTGTACCCAGTAACAAGGATCCAGGTACCCGGTTCCTGGATCCGATTGCCCGATTCCAAGATCTGGATCCGAGAACCGGATCCGGGTACCTGGTTCTAGGATCCGGACCCAAGAACCGGTTGCAGGATTCGGATCCGAGAACCGGTTCCAGGATCCGGATACATGGTACAAGTGCCCATCCCTACTCAACATACGTGCTAATAACCATCGCCAATTTTGCACTATTAACAAACCAAGTGCCCCAGTCTCCTCACACACCGAGTATCACAACACCAATTTTGATCTATCTTTCCTGGTTGCCATAATCCAAATTTTAGCCCCTATGACCAGTACCTCAACACGCCGTCTGTGAGAGGGGCCCTTTATTCATGGTTTGAGCGCGAAAATGTATCCTGGACTTAACCTTCAATAGCTCTAACCCGTTTTCTCTGCATTTTCAACACTTTCCCTTCCACAATCCTATACGATACTTGCACGCTGTACAGTTGTCAATTATTCCACGCGCCATTCAGCATTTAGCTGTTCTCCAAACGATGCACTGTCCGCTACGTGTCGCTACTGTCGTCCTAGTCTTTTGTTCTATCCACGTGTATGCATCTCTCTTCCTCTACAGCAAGTCTACGATATTAATATCAAAATTTTGCAAAAAAAAAAAATGTGAAGATTAGTGTTGTATAAGTGGACCGGAATTGACCTACCCCCTTCTCATTAAGCCATAGAGTTAAAAACACGCAACCGGAATTCATGTATGAGCGGAATCGTTTCAATCGATTCAGGAGGGTCGAAAAACAATCGGCTCAGGAGGGTCGAAAACTATGCATTCGAAATTGTGTTTTTATGCGAACAATCTTCCGCTTCTTAGAGAGTTTATACTACCGCAAGCAATGGATGTCTTCCTGTCCCTCATACCATGATTCATTCGCGCGACCGGAATTCAAGTTATCTCCCACATAGAGATTTACAGATTAGCACCAGTTTTCGATTCCCGGTGGGGACGCAGCGGTGATCCAAAGAATTGAATGAAAAGGATAGTAATTGAGGCAAACCACAGGCCGCGAGGAAAGGGAAAGGAAGATCATGATGACTGTGATGAGGCTGTGGGTTCCACCAGTGAATCAATCGACTCAGGAGGGTCGCTGGAAGGAGCTTCTTCTCCGGTTAGGTGAGGTTAGGACAAAAAGAAAGAAAAAATATGTTGCAAAATTCATGGAGGAGAGGCTAAGGTTCTCAGGAAGTTCGAAAACCGTATTAGTTTTCGATCCCCCAATAAAAAAAATACAGCCACTTTATTTGACATTGTGTTTAGCAGTAGGTGTGGTTGGATTCAAAATGTGGGGGCCCCTTGGCGGTCATATTCTTTCACAATCATAAAAGGAAATAAAATCACGGAGGATGAAGGAGAGATTTTAATTATTTCATTGCGTTTGAAAGGTTTTTCGACCCTCCTGAGTCGTTCCATTCATGCTCATTTCAACCGTCTCAGACATCTCACTCCCTCACCGCTGCCCTTCAGGGCCATGTAGCTCGGATGGGGGTAAAACTTAACTCCTGAACTAACTATGGACTTGATCGAACTTTAGGAGTGAAACACCAGTATCCTTATGTTTTCGACCCTCCAAAGTTAGTAGGAAAGAAATAGCAAATAAAACCTCTAACCTAACCTAACAATCAGTAGGTGTTGCTGACTGTCTACCAAGTTTGCTCCCAGTTTCCACCCCTGCAAAGTGATGTTGGTGTTCGGTGGGTGAAAAGTTCTGCTGCGAACCAGTACAGGTCTGGAATTCAAGTTAACTTTTCTTTACTAGTTTCCTTTCTCAGTGGAAGTCCTTCCAGTTTGAGCTTTTCCTCGGTTTTAAATTCCGGTTCAACGTGATTACGAATGCAAAACTTTTTTTTTCAGGAGGGTCGAAAACATAAGGGAGAAAATGAGAAGAACTGTTTCTCCCATGTCTCTACCATGATTGTCCCTCTTCGCAAACACTCGTAAGGGCAGAGGTTTCCATGCCCCAGCCGGGATTCGAACCGTTCTTACTTATCTTTCTTTATTTTGTTTTTTGCTCTTTGGTTTGCAGACTTTTCCTGATCCTTCTTTTGTTCTTAGGGTGGCACAGCAGCCTTGAACAATACAATTTGGTCTTCCCCTTTCTGTTTCTTTACCCTCTTATTCCTTCAGCTTTCTACTATCAGCAGGCCGGGATAGAGGAGGACCAAGGATGAGGAAAACACGCT
The DNA here is from genome assembly GCA_022664845.1 of Lepisma saccharinum. NCBI lineage: Eukaryota > Metazoa > Arthropoda > Insecta > Zygentoma > Lepismatidae > Lepisma > Lepisma saccharinum. The sequence continues at coordinate 14,830 of JAGDQP010046816.1, forward strand.
GAACCGGAATTCAAGTTCTCCACCATTGTGTTTTAAGTGGCTGTATCCCTGAATGGGAAAGGAGGGAGAGACCTCCTACGAGGAATGAGAGCGCGCAATTGGGGATCACTAAATCGACTGGACTGCACGACACATCCGTCACCGACTGACCCCTCACTGGGGGAAAGAAAAAACGATTTTTCTTCTTTGTTGTGTCCACGACTCGTCGCCAGGAAAGTATATATATATACTGTATATACAGTATATGTTAGTAATTTGCTTGTGTACTATTTTCCAATCACATGTACGAATTCCCCCTTCGATTCAACTTTAACTGTGTATTGAAAAGAAGTTTTATTCCAACTTTTTTGCTTTGTCCTACTTG
>JAGDQP010046817.1:0-15193 GCA_022664845.1 Lepisma saccharinum
TTGGAATTTACAATCCATGAGCGTTTCAATGAGGTATAAATCATCATGTTATGATTAGGACATTGTCAAAGACATGAGAGTAAGGGTCTACGATTTTCAGACCAATCTTTGGCGGGACTCTAGTGGTTAAATGCGTGCGAGACAAAAATGCAACGAATGACCATCACCATTGACATCGTATTCATGTTAGTCAAAACAGAAAATTGCATTGAAGTTCAAAGTGAAGTATTAAATGCTGGATTAAAGGGCTACACCTGTTTTGTATCAATGGAATAAAATTAACACTTCAAACTGCATTTTGGGGAGCTTCTTCAATAAGACCCATGCGCTTTCAAGACTCTGTTCCCTCCGTGAGTGACATATTCGTACTGAGTGATCCTGCGATACCCGGCCCCCAAATGGGAGACACACCCTCGTCATTATTTTTTACGGTAAAAAATCGATAGAAAGCATGCAAAACTTTGGTTACACCCTCCCAATTTTGGCTTCACCCCCCACCCCCAACTGAAAATCCTGGAAGAATCAATGCGCGTACCACTTTCTTCTCATCTCTCGTGGTGACATTACTTCTCTTAAAAACACTTTCTTACAATAGAGAGAAATATTCATCTTTGGGAAACCAATTCACCAATAGTTATGAGGGGACTGAGGCTAAGACAGATATAGAAAAAAGGGATGATTGCTATAGAGAGGGGAAAGAGCGAAAATGTTGGACAATGGGAATGTTTAAAAATAATACACATACATTCTGAGTGAAAGGAGGTAAGAATATACATGAATAATGTCCAAACATCATATGGTAATACATGTTTTATAAAATGTTATCTTAAAATTCTCGAACAGGAAACGATGTCACAGCATGTATCCAGTTTGCATACTCTGGCTAAATTTTTATAACCAACAGGACCTTTCCAGGATTGTGCTCAACCATTTTCTTGGGTGGTAATACCAGCGACTGATACGATAGCTAAAGTCCCCTTCTAAAATCACTTAAAAAGAACTCCATGATAAATGTACTTACCAGAGACATACTGGCAAAAGATTTTTTTACACAATTAATATGAAATTTGGCATTGGTGTAAAAAGATATGAATGTTTTAAATCTGTAACGTTATTTTGGCAACGCACCTCCTAAACGGTGGGCAAGAGGAGTAATAAAGGGAGGCGTTATAAAAACTCAACATTTTCTTTTTAGAATGCCAATGAGCATAAAATTAATCGCAAATAGAACATAATACATTATCCTATGCTATACTGCTTGCATAAGTCTGTGTTTGTCTTTGGTGCTGCAGCCACGTTCCAAGAATCACTTGAAAGAACTACATGGTAAATGTCTTCAGCAAGACCATAGTGTGAGAAGCTAATTTTTTCTCAAGAGTAAAGTGAGTTTTGAGATTCTTGTAAACAAAATCAGAATTTTTCGCATCTGAATGAATATGTTGGCAAGCCAGAGATTTAGGAGCGGCACAGGGGGTGTTAAAAAAAACTCAAAAATGTCCGGCCCGGTGTAAAATTTGGACCTACAGAAATGACAAATTTCACATTAATTGTACAAAAATTTAAGTTCTGTGAATATTTCCCTGTTGAGTATATTTACCGTGAAGTTCTTTTAAAGGGTTTTTGAACGGGGGCTATAGCCAAAAAAACAGACACTGGCCCATACAATTAGCATCCGAGCATTAATTATGTGACTTTCTGATTAATTTGACGCTCATTGGCATTACTAAAATAAATTGATTTTTTAACGTTTCATCCTCTTCGTTACCCCTACCATAAATGGAATATTTGTAACTCTCCACTAACTTTTATTACGCCCTTTATACTCCTAAGGCGGTGCGTTGCCAAAATACCATTCCAGATTTAAAAAAATTCATACATTTTTCTACAACTACAATTTTAACATTGATTGTAAAAGAATTACATTCTGCCAGTACTGTATGTCTCTCTAAGAGCATTTACCGTGGAGTTCTTTTTAAGTGACTTTTGGAAGGAGGGTGTAGCCCCAATCTCACTCTGTCATTGGCACATGCAATTAGCATCGGATCATTAATTCTGTGAATTTTGCGATTTATCTTACGCTCATTGGCATTACTAAAAGAAATTGATTTTTTAACGTTTCACCCCCTTCGTTACGCACCTGTTGCCCCTCTAAGACGGTGCGTTACAAAAAATGTTTCTACAAGAACGCAACATTTCACATTTATTGTGCACAATATTTAGCTTATACCAGTAAGTCTCTGGTAAAGTCATTGGTCGTATGCCGGTTATTAGTGTTGGTCCAACGCCGTGTTGGTCCAACGCAGTTCAACCAACATGGCATTGGACCAACACGGCGTAGAACCAACACGGCGTTGGACCAACACGGCATTGGATCAACAATAAAATTGACAACGCCCTAGATATATAAAACTTAAGAACGTAATAAAAAATATCATCTTAAATTAATTTTCGGACACCTGTGTAGAACCAGCACCGGCATGAAACCAACACTTCGTAGAACCGGCGTTGAACAAACACGGCGTTCGACCAACACAGGTTTTTGCCCTGGGTTGTTGGTCGTACGCCGATTCTTGCTGCTAGAAGCTGTTGGTTGTACGAAGTGTTGGTCCAAAGCCGCATTCCCATTCACACTAGCTAACAAATTCTCACATTTGAGGATGTCACGCCTACACCTGTTGCCTCTTTCGTTTGTGATGAGCTTCTCTGGATCAAACTCCCATGTATGTATATACGAGAGTTCTCTGTATGTCTGTCACTTTACCGTCCTTGCTCACTATCTAGGACCTTTTTTTGAATATGTATTTGTATGTGACGGGATTGTATACACTTTGTATACATATCTGTGCATCTCCTGTCTAGTGTCAGTTTACTATATAAAACAATAGGCTTTAATCTGTTATGTGTACATTTTTTGGTAAGTAGGTTCCTATGGACTCCATTTGAGGATTGCTGTACGAGTTTATCAGTTTCCCTTTAAACTCTAGTTTCAAATCGATTTGTTTCCTTGATTTATATATATTCTAATTCAAAAACTTATTTCCTTTAGTTTTTTAATGTTTTAATTTTGAGGCCATCCTTCAGCTTTTGTCTCAGCTCTCTACCTCCTGACCTTTGCTACATTAATTGTTGCTTCCTCATTTTTGTTTTTGATATTGAGATTGCCTTATTATTCTGTCAGTTTCTTTGATGGTGTCCAGCTTCTTTCAGTTCTGTAATACAATCCTCCCGTGTATTAATTGTCTCTACCATAAAGAAATCAAAGGAACATTACGATATTTATACTCGAAAAATTTTCAATTTTCACACAATTCACTTAAATTATTGTCAAGCAAGCGAAGGGGTTATGAAAAGTTAGGTTATATTACTTTTTTCCTTTATACGGGCTGCACATCCCGTTTCAAACCAAAATCATTGCTTTCTGTCTAATGCATTTATAACATTTCGTACACTTCACGAGCATAAAAATCATTATTGTTTAGAGTTCAGGTAGTAAATTGTGTTCTACTCTCACTGTTTCAAGGCGTATACCATCTTCCTTTCTGCGAAAAGAAAGCCTTCTTTAATAATATACCGTATCTGTTTACGTTACATTAATTACTCTATAATATGCACTGCATACATTTTTCATTTGCGAGTGCCCACTCGGATACTTCCCTTGTAAGGGTATTATATCTCGTATTTCCTTTCCCGACTTGCTATAGTTCGGCGAAGAGGAACCAGCTTCGGCCATGATGGTTTGCTGCAGTCGACATCACTATCTCGGTTTTTGTTTTCACTGTTTCCGTGTTGTCGAACCTCCATATTATGTATGTAGTCCAAGGCGTCGTTTAGATTCAGCAGGTCCATGGAGAGTATTTGCTTCAAGTGTGCCCGAATTGTATTAAAAGTAAAGATTTTACACGATCTCTTCGCAAAGAAGCTTTGGTTTTTACTTAGAAGTATAATTATATAAAACCACCGTTTCCTGTAATACCAATGGTATGAAGAATTCCAAATTTTCTAAAATGGTTTCAGAATAACTGCAACCTTGAACTCGCTATCCCAGGATAGTAGGACCACAACTATTTCGAACAACTGTACTCTTCTGTCAGGGCTTAGTATTATTATCTTTTACAGTCTCGTTGATAAATGAAATACAAGTTGGTCGTAAATGTTAGCCTGTTAAGGTTATGCGTAATTCTGTACTACAGAAACTAGGTCATTTATATATAGTGTAAAATATAATAGGAATATTACTTTATATTAATTTTATTCACATATATTTCTTGGGAATATTTCGTGCAGTAGGTCTCAGTGCCAGTTTTCTCTCGAAGTGAACTAATGCACGTCTGCTGTACGCAATTGCCCGTAACTTTTAGTGATCCATGTAAATGCATATTATTGTTATGAAAAGTAATAGTTTATGATTAGCGTCATTTTCCATCAAAGTATAAATAATTATTATTAATTCTAGTTTAATTTGATATAACCTAAACATGTAATATTGTTGTGTTTCTGCCTGCTAGAAATAGTTTGTAATACATTTCATATATCCTTACTACATAAACAAAAATTAATGAAGGTTTTTCTTACACTCGTCCAAGACAATTTCAATACCCCCCCAAATGAAAAATCCTGAGGAAAAGCCTGGTCATGACTCGTTATGTGATAACTTATAGTGACGTTAATTGTGCACAATTTCTTTAATAATAAATACCATCCTTGTCTCATGTATAGAGACACTGACTGGTCTTATGTATTACTGTACATACAAAACAGACGAATAAATTTCTATTCTGTTCTATATTAGGATAATACTTAATAGCATATAGATGTTTGTTTCTTCCTTTCATTCAGCATTTTAAAAAACTCTGCTTTGGGGAGCACGATCTTTACCGCGCATAATGAAGGGGAAGGGACTTATTCTCGCATCCGACCAGGTTTCCCTGCCAATGCCCGGGGCCCGTACCCTTTTCCAGAAATTTCCAGGTATTGTCATTCCTAGGTCAGATTAAAAAAAAATGCCAACATAGCAACGAAATCATTTAATCAAATGTAAAGATATTTATTTCTACAGACTCTACAGATGTAATATTGCAGACATGACTCTTTTGTTGATTAGTCAACAGGTGTTATGTATTAAAGAAGTGGTCGCTAAGCAAACATTTCAACCACCTGTAAATTAAAGTAAGTAGTTTAAGAAGAATGTAAGACTGTTGTTACCACACATTTTATGTCATTTTAAAAGACAAAGCAGTGAGTTAATATATATGACGGGTTAAAATAGCCTAATACTCGTAAGCGATTATTTCTTTCATTCATTTTTTGCTTTGCTTTAAGAAATATATTTATAATTGATTGTTTAATTTTCAGAATACTACTTGTTTTCTTTTCGAACTATATCTGATTTAATTCGAGATATCCTAGATAGCAGCAAAAATGTGCACATATAGTTTCAAACAGCAAACGAATAAGTGCATTGAAGTAGCCATGATAAAGTTTAAAGTATCCTTAAAAGTTTGCAGCAATGATGTTAATTGTGACATTGCATGGCTTGTTTCACGGTTTCCATGTATATGAAGAATGCTGTAAGTAAGGTAAATGACCACAATAAGGCCCACCTTAATACTTTTGAATATTTCTCGAACAACAAAGCAGATAATTATGTAATTTTAACTCTGTTTAAAACTTTATTGTTTCTAGTACAATATATGTAAACCTTGAGAGCGCAGCTCAATTCCTTCATGATAAGAACACAAAAAGTAAAAATGCTTCCATTGGGCCTTATTATAGATCTGATTAAGATGGAATTCTTATATCAGAAAAATGTATAACACCAGTATGATGAATTCAATCTTCTGTTAAACGATGATTAGCGTGCAATTCCAGCGATATTATAAGTAGCATCTCAACATTCTCCTGGTGTGACTGAAAGAAAGCAGGACAATAATAGACAGGATAGCATAAAACGACTCATGTTTTCCGGATTACGAAACGAACACAGATTTGTTTAACAACTATGATAAGTCTTATTACTAAATATTCTTTACTAAACGTTATATTAATGTGATAACTTTAATATTCACTGTTCAGTAACTTCCAGAATGTTGTATGATTTGTTACCACACCTACTCCTCTTCCACACTCGGATATTTTTATTTTTTTAAAAATGAAGTAAGAGGAGCGAGACGAGGAGGAGGAGTCTTTATAGATCACATCTCCGCGTAAACATGACAGGCTTTCATAAGAGCTCGACGTTGTATTCGTCACACGTCACGATGAATAAAGACGTTGAATTTTCAGGATTCACTGCGAGGCGAGTATTTACGTCATGTGAAGGTCTTAAACAACGTGTTTTTTTTTTCTTGTCCTATTTCATTTTCTTTTTAAAAAAAGAAAGGAAACTAAAAACAAACTGGTTTAATTCGGTCACTAGTTTTCTTGGAGCTCTCAACAATTCACACCATCACATCTGAAATGAAAACATATATGAAGGATTAAAAAAAAAAAAAAAAAATGGTTGCTTCTCATAAGATTGGTATTTAAATTTGCAACTACAGTAAACTCAATTATACAACTTTCCACTGTTGATTATACGACTTATAATTTCGCATAAAGTAAACAAGAATTCACGATCTTCAAGATCCAAGTACACTTGGCCCAAAAAGTATACAGAGCAGTCAGTATAGTTCACTAGTTCTGTGTGTTAAAGTGCTCTGTCAAACTGTTTAGCAATTGATGATATTCTACGAACACGGTTTCCTTTCTTAACTTGGTGCTAACTTTACAAAACAACAACAAAGATTAAACTTAACGTAGACTGATTTATTAATGGTTCACAGTGTCAGTCATACACACTATATAATTTAAATATATCACATGAAACACTTAAAATGCCCAATAAATAGGTCGGTATCTATTGCACATACAATGTCAATGAAATCTCAATATATGCGCAAACCAAAGCAATTTTCCGTTGTAATCGCTATTAATAATGTAAATTCTAAGTTCACAGCAGCAAAATATTATTATTATTTTATTTTTTTTAATATTCTTTCACATGGAATGCTTGTCCATGTCAGTTGATCCTATTGTCACTACTCTTCTTGCCCTAACACATCAGTGCTTTGATAAACATAGAACACTTTAACTGGTATGCAGACAATTAGGTGAAATTTTTGGCTGAACAAATACGTACAGAGACGGGCCACTTGGTGATGTTTTTTAAGGACGGACAATTAGTCGAATTTTCTAGTAACGGAGAATTGGGCGAAGTTTTCAATGGCGTAGACAGTTTGACAAACATTAGAACACAATGACAAGACAATACTTTAGAAGTTTAATCATGGAAACAATCACTTACTAAACCAGGTTGGAAATCCAAGTCGTATTATCATTTGAAGTTCTGCCAAAAGCGGTACATGCTTCTGCCTTCAAGATATGCTAATCCCTCTGAGTTCATCTTGATCTTACGCTTTCCTCTTTGTCTTAGCATACGATATATCTTCTTCACTGCCATCAAACAGTAGCACCAGTCTTCTCCTTTATTCTATTCCATCAACCAGACCTTCACTTGCATTCAGTGATTCTGCCAGACTCCCTGTGAGGGTGTTACCCCTCAAATTCTCGAGCGCACTCCCAACTTTAAGTTTTCTAGGATCAAAAATCGATAGAAACCGTCCAAAACTACGCTTACACTCTCCCGATTCTGACTTTACACCCCCAAACTGAAAATCCTGGCTGAATCACTTCGTGCCACCACCAATGTGCACTCCCTGCGTATACAATGTCCTAACCAGTTCTTTTTTTGTATTGTCTAAATTTTTGTTCGCCCCCTTGCCTATTATCTTCAACATTACCCGTCTTCTGTGAGCAACTGACTTTTCCCTTTCTTCTTTATATCCACACTCCCAATACATCTAATGTTCTTTCTTTACTGTTTTGTAAAATGTACCTTTCGTCTCTACGTATACAAATATACACTCATCAATTGATTTAAACCAAAATTTGCATACATGTGCAGTAGGTACTGGGACAGGTCATTTAGATACTCCGGAACTCCGGGTGCCGCAGTTATCAGTGTTGCCAACCTACTTTTAACAATACAATTATTTTTAAATTACTTCAATATCATTGGACATATCCGTACCAAATTTGCCATAAACATTATTCCCCGTACCCCAAACACTCAAATTGTCAGCGTTGCCAACCTATTTTGAAATTCAATTTTTAAAATGGCTGCCATAGAATTGGATGTTTTCGCAGCAAAGTTGACATAAATATTTTCAAATACTCACCTACAAATAGTCCTAGATGACAGTGTTGCCAACCTATTTTAATACCTACCGATTGACCCCGCACTAATGGGCTGGTATATATCAGGTAATAAACTACATAAGCAACAAAATCCCGGATACAAACACTGGCACAGAAAACGAGCGAGAGAGGGGAAGAAAAGAAAAGAATTGGAAGGGAAAAGAAAGTAATTTCAAAATGAGAATTATAAACTATGAGCAGGACGATCCCCTTTCCCTACTTGCCATAATGAAACTGTAAAAAGTCATCTGCTCTCACAAGATGAAAGTTGACTGTGGCGAGATTTATTACCACCAAGGGAGAAATAAATGAAGATTTGCAAACATATAAGAAAGAAATGACATTTTCTTCCTCTTTCAAAGATGAAGTTTCTGCGAGACAGAGACAAGTTTTCGGTTTTTACGTGAGTATGAATATATTATAGTATGTTACAACGATGATTGGGAAGTAGAAAAGCCTAGTGAAACAGAGAAAGAGAGGGGAGGGGGCATTTTCGATCACTCTTAGAGCAGTCAACTGTACAATTTGCATCTGAAACTGACAAGTATGGGCGGAGTCAGAGCCAATTTTTAAAACATCTTCATCTCTAGTTTCTATAGCCCCGGAGTCAATCTAGAAATCATAGATAAGAAAATAAATAGGCCTATTGAAAGCAAAGTTTCGTAGTGACGTTTTTTCTCCTGCCACATGGCGTAATATATAATTGAACGGAATATGAAATAATTTTAGTATAGTACATCGGGTAGAGATCTCGCACATTTTACAAAATTTATCCTTGTTCTATTAATAATAGATACAAATGCGTTCCGTTTATCTTCAGTTATAACAAAGTCATAGAGCAAAATCATATGCAATTGCCAAATGAATTGCTTGAATCTAGTAGAAGTTACAGCTATGTAAACAAATGGTTATTCCTGTGGCGTCTCTACCACATGCAACATAGGTAGAGATGACGTGACCCTATATTGAATTCTCATTGATTGTCAACAGCAGTCTGTAGAAGTTACAAGGAGAAGAATGGCCATTCATAGTACTTCTACAGATAGTTTCTTTGGGAGGAAACATTCCGTGAAGCAGTTTTGGAATAAGTCTGTACCAATATAGGGTTCGTGTATCAATACATGTCAGTTCCTGGTGGTAATCCTGTGGATAGTTCTTTTTGTTTGCACCTTTGTAAATCAAGACTGGTGGTAGGAAATGACCTGCTGAACTACAACCAACAAGGTAACCACAGATTATAATTATATTCGTTATCAAGTTGATGCTTTTCCTTCCGCAGTTGTTTGGTCGATAAGACCATCATTGCATGGATGGTGGCTAGATATAAAAATAGATTATCCTTTCTCTTAGCAATTATGTACATTGAAAGTATGCAGTTGTCTATAGGGTGGTTGTAAATAACATGTTTTCGAAGTGAATTGCATATAATTTCAAAATGAACCATATACTTCCTCTTCTTCTAATTAAAAAAATATATTCGCAAATCACAAAATGAAGCAACTCTCTTTGAGGTGTGGCATCTCTCTCCGCAGGAAATGCGCCATCTATCCCAAATATCAGATAGAGACGCCGTACCCCACTGTAAATGACGAATGTGGGCTCACGTCTAAAAAAATTAACAAACTACAGTCTCAAAGAATCTATCTATCAGCTTATGTGCGATGACCTCTGCAATGACGCCATCTGATGAGCGAATAGTGAAGTATACGGAACGTGCCATAGCTGAGTCATATAGGACATTTCACTGTGCAGCAGTGTGTAGAAGGAGAACGGTCTACTCCACGTTTTGGAAGTATAGCTTGTATTTGATCATGGAAGTGTCGGAGGGCCACGTACTGCATGTCACGCTGGATGAATTTCACCAGGGACATCCAGGTAGCACAGCGTCACGTAACATCAATGTCGTATATGGTCAGGTTGCTGTGGATGTGCGAAAGTGCCAGACGTGGTTCCAGAAGTTTCGGTCTGGGGACACCAGCCTCACGGATAAGCCACGAGAAGAGAGACTTGTGCAGCTGGACAACGATGCCCTGCGAACAGCGGTGGAGGAAAATCCAACACAAACTTTTGAAGAACTGATCAGCGAACTCCATGTCACCCATTTGACAGTTCATGGTCATCTGCAGGTCCTTGGGTATGTGTCGAAACTCCGAAAATGGCTGCCCCATGCGTTAACGCTCCAACAGAAGCAGCAGCGAGTTGGCATCTGAAGTTCCCTGCTCACTCGTCACAGACATGAGCTGGACAGAATGAAAACTGGGTCCTTTACCATAATATTACACGCAAACGGCAGTGGGTACCTAAAGAAGGGGGGAGCAGAAACTGTGCCAAAACAGGATTTTCACCCCTACAAAGTGATATTGAGTAGTGGGATATCCGTTGGGTTATCATTTTGAACTCTTCCCACGTACCCAGACCATCAACGCATTTTGAACGCCTACGGACTGCATTGTTGGAGAAACATCCTGCTGTGGTTAATCGCAAGGCTGTGTACATCTACGGTGATAATGCACCCATACAGGGCAAGAAGGATTTATGTTAAGATCGAGTAATGTGATTAGGAGAAACTACCCCACTCGGCGTTTTCACCAGATCTCTCACCAATAGACCACTTACTGTTTTTTTAGCACCCTGCAAAACCACCTTTCAGGGAAAAGACTGCAAAATGAGGATGACGTGCGACGAACAGTGACCCAGTTCTTTGCCTCCAAAACCGGTGACATTTTGCAACGGGGGATTAAACAACTAGTTGACAGGTGGCAGAGTGTTGTAGAGTCCGATGGAGACTGTTTCCCCGACTAACGGTAGTGTTCCAGGTAAGCTATAGTTCTTTCCCTCACGGTGCAAAAATACGACATTACTTATAGGATAAGCTGATATATCTTAGTGCTCAATTTATACTTTTTTTATTTGCGTTTATACGGCTTCTCAACATGAAATATCAACTTTCTATAAAATCATCGAGCAATAAATTAGCTAATTTACGACCTCAGCCCCAAATGATTTGAAAGTCTTTTCTACACGCATATTTAATAAATCTATTACAGAAAATTTCCCGGATATCTTAAGCTATACATCATTTTCCTTTCATGCTTAAGACAAGTAGCAACTGAAAGACAATTTACATAAACAAAATCAAGCTATTGGTGCTGTGCATCACGTATCAGTCATCTGTCGACCGAATTATAGTCATAGTTGTGTGACTGCATGACGGACATCTATTGATCATAATTGAAAATCACAATTAGAACAAACTATGAGCAGTGAAGTAATTTCACAGCTTAAAGTTTCTTCACTCGTTGGAGGGTTGGAGCCTTTTATCTGGTCCCTGAGAAAGATGATCGAGATTTATTTGTTCCAATTGTTGTGTGCTATCTTTATTTCGTTTATGGGTTGCTTAGCTTGTACACAATGCTTGACTGACAATTTCCTAATTTGAACTTGGAAAAACATTAACTTTTTTTTAATTTACCCAAACCACATGCTCTACATAAAAAACTTTCATTTAAAAATTAATGGACCAGAAAGGAAGGGAGAGGAAGCAATGACAGTATCCCTCTGGGAGGGCTAATAATTAATTATACACGAATACCGATCGTTCATGAATTGCAATAAATCACATTTTAGTTGACATCTTTCCATCATACTGACCGCTTGGTAATTAGTCAAGGTATTGCAACCAGTCATATTTCAAACAGGCAAAACAATTTTAAAATGTTGGAAAATATCTACCTCCACTTATCACATAATACCTTTCCAGAAAAAAAAAAAAACAGCTCGTGTTGTGGAAACAATGCCGATATAAATAAAAAAACGAAGGTTGTAATATCATTTGAACAAGTTTTTAAAATTATGATTTGGTTTTGTTACCACAGTTTTCTGGTCCAGAATTGCAATCACAATTTTGTAGGTAGACTTATGTAATTTCAGTACGTAGTATATTCGTAATTGTACGGATAATCTAAAGCAACGATCTCCAACAAAAGATGGCAGCACTACCTCCGTATATGTCTAATCATAGAGTTATAAAAATCTCCACTAGAGGCAGAGCTGGCGCCACCGTCTACGTGGTTTTTAACTCCTAGCGCGGCGCAAATTGAACACTCATTTGTTTCACCGTTTGTTTGGCAAAAGATAGCGGAGCCGTCTGCTGCTGCCCTGCAACAGGTATTGTATTTGGCACGCACGATCTTTTTATGGAGGAAAACAATTGAGCATTCGCATTAGAGTTCTTCTTAGTTAAGTTCAACACATAAGATACAAACAATTCCTAATTATATTGATCAATATGAGGAATAATTTAATGTAAAAATCACTTATATAAAATGTTCTTGATAAACATGATTCTTGTTTGAAAGATTTTTTTTGTTGAATAAAATAATAGGGTGTTAATACTTAAAGCCACATACCTTATTAAAAAAACATTAGAAATATATTTAACAATATTATACAACATTAGGGATCCGTCGCAAGTAACATGAATATTACCCACACAAATTTCTGATACTGTAATTATATACAACCAACTGCTTACTTGCATAACTTTACAAAGAAAACTATAAAATTGAAAATAGGGCATCGGTAGTTCGACATACACTAGTAGTCGGCAATTTTCATATAAATATCATTGAAACAAGATGTATGTCATTTAAAAAAATGTATAAAAATTATCTCTAGTTTTCGAACAGCTTTAATATGATATTTAAATTCTACCAACTAACGAAAGTGACATTATATAGATCACTGAAATAAAAAGATCTGGCTCCCCTGGTTAGCTTAGAAGACACTCTTCAGGCAATGTTGTCTGAGAATGAAGAAGAGTGTCTTTAAATTTAGAAAGTCTTTGCCTTAAAACCATTAAAAATTACATTATTTTTTCTATCTTCTCAAATGTTATGTTTTAACTTTATATCATAAACAATAGGAATAGTCTGATTTTAGGTATATAGAATTAACGCTTCTTTGTATTGCCGACCAGGGTGACTGATAAGAGGTGTTTGTTATCTAGTTTTTTTATTTATGTTTCTATTCTTAATAGTGTAATCAAGGTGTTCCTGGTTGGATTCCCGGCGGGGACACAAGTGGTTCGGGACTCAAGTTAAACTCTAATAGGCAGTGTTTCTTTCAGGCATGCTTTCGGAGGGCTTTGACCCCCGGGGGTTCTCAACCGAACCCCCGAAAGAATTAGTCTCAACACTTGTATTATTCATATGTATTCTTTATCATTTTCGTTAGCCCCCAATGTGCCGCCGAATAAAATCTTCTGGAAGAAGCACTGTCCTTAGGACATCACTTCATGCGATAGAAGGTAATGGCAAATCACCATCGGTTCATCTAGCTCTGGGACTTTCAGGTCAAGACCTGCCTTCGGGCAGAACATCCATGATCATCGTCATCACTCTTCTTAATCTAATAAGTATTTTCAACAGTACATTACTTACCGAGCACTCATGCCGGTCCGGGTGGTCAAGCTGGCTAGTGCGCTGGTCTGGCAACCAAAGGATCGTCGGTTCGAATCCCTGTGATTTTTAACTGTGTTGTCCGTAGTTAGGAAAATAGGTTAAAAGAGTTGCAAGAGTTGTAAGAGTTAATAATAAGTCGCCCGCTTAGGGCAAAACCAAGTTAAAAAAAAGTAGTTCAGTGCTAGAGCGTTGGCGTAGCATTCGGGAGGTCGTGGGTTCGATTCCATCAGCTGACCATCCAAATTAACGTTTCTCCAGGGTTTTTTCCTCAGGCACACCAGGGCCTTCAACCAGGGCCGACATCATCTCGAATCCTTTCCCCTCCCATATCCCGGCCTGAGCCTTAGATGCCTAACCTCTATAAATAAAATTCAACAGCGCATTATGGGCTTAGAACTATTTAAATTTTAATAGACAAATATAATTATCATTTTTTCTACACGAATACAAAAACTTTATTTCAATAGGCCTAAATGAAAACGATCCAATATTTCTGAATGTAAGAATACTCATTTTTATGGACATTTCTTTTCCCTTTGGCATTGAGGGACAGTTTTATAACTATAGATCTAACACGATGAAATACCTTTGCATCAAATAATTCAAATCAAAGATGATGTTTTTTTTAAATATTTCTAGCACAGATATAAGCTGCACGAAACAGCATCTTACATAATGATATATTTTTCACGGAATAATATTAAATGATCATTTATTTGTGAAACGATACATTATTTCCGTTCTTAAATCTCTCTGTACAGCTATAAGCTGCACACTAGTCCGGTGTTTTCTTCTCAAATACAAACAACTATAACGAACAATGCCAAAGAACGAAGCATCTCACAATACGTACCGTATTGTTTTGCCAAACGAACACACTCCCGGCCAACTTTCAAGTAGCGTCGTGTTCACAGCGCCAGTCCTGACTCTAGTGGAGATTTTATAACTGTATGTGTCTAATGTATTTTCACTGTTACACGGAATTTCATTGCTGCTCCTACAAATTCAAGCCTAGAGAGTTCAAACTTTCAGGCAAGAAAGTTCATAACTAATTCAAGAACAAAACTATGACGATTTTTTCTTTTCTTTTTTTTTCATTGTTGAAAGAGTTTCATTGTTATAGGTTTCGATATTCATAACAACACTGAAATAATTTCAACAATGAAGGAAAATGAAAAAAAAAATCGGCATGGATCATGCTCTTGAATTGGTTATGAACTTTCTTTCCTAAAAGTTTGAATTCTCTAGGCTTGAATTTATAGGAGAGCAGCAAGGAAATTTCGTACAACGATAAAAATACATTAGACATATACGGAGAATAGTGCCGCCATCTTTTGTTGGAGATTGTTGCTTTAGATTATCCTTAAACAGGGGAAGCCCTTACGAGTGTTACGCGGAGAACAGTGCCCATTGGTTGAGGCGCGAGTTACGTCATC
>JAGDQP010046818.1:0-15193 GCA_022664845.1 Lepisma saccharinum
CTTTGTTATTCTTTAGTTTTTTAACATGGTTGATTCAAGGGGCCTGGAGGTAATTGTGTAGCTGTTAGGCTTTCTGGCAAAAATTAATGGAATTGGAGGCATGTTTATGTGGAATTATTTCATTGTTTTGGTGTCAGGGATTTGTCAGAGAAGTTTGTGCCACATATTAAGGTACATCCTGTATATACTCCAGTGGGGCAATAACAATGAAATTATTTGCATATTTTGTTGCATTGAGGGAAATGAAAAACTAGTAGGTTCTTTTAACCTTTACACAAGTATACGAAGAATCTATATCAGTTAACATTCAGGTACAATACTACATAAAACTCACTTGGTGAATCCCTTAGAAGACTTACCCACACATCGAGAAGTCACACTTCCGCCTTGCTTTTGGAAACAAGTAAAATCATATTACTCAAGACCTACCGCAATAGACCTCTCAAGTTAACATATTTAAAGTTCATATAAAATTGATTGCACACTAAATGCTTCCTACCAAATTATTATTACAGTCAACAGTTTGCGATAAAATGCTGCGCGAACCATGTAGTTATACTCTCTTACTCTTCTCAATATTATATTTCCGTTCAAGTGTAAACAAAAGTGTTTGACCGAAATAATCTCACCTGGGTAACTGGAAAATTAAATAAACTAACGAAAAGGAAGTACTTGGTATACACATCTTTGCAGAAGTTATAAGCTAATCTGTAACGTTAATTAGAGGATATACTGCGCATACCTCAGTATACCCTCCACTAGAGCCCTGGCTGCAGCCCCCTTACCACGCACTTGTTAATAAGGCTCTCATACTTGACCTGTTAAAGTAACGGCCAGCTATCATATTGTAGCGAACTGGCTGCACAGCATCACTGACATGGAATCATTTCAGTTAATAGTATTTCCTCATAAAGCATCATCGACAGCCAACAAGTTTGCTTGCGCGGCGTGACGAAGGGTACGGGGAATATGTTTTCATTTCCTTTTATTAAGTCCAATATTAAAAAAGAATATTATCTTTTCCCGACACCATGTGAAATTTCGGGGTTGCCAGACGTATGCAAATTGTCACGTTGGTACAATTGAAATTTAGACAGTGTATCTCCGGTGCTGCTGTGATATTTCATAATCCATTTTTGCTTCGTGTCTAAATAACTTCATCATTTGTTCGATAATGGGTTCAGGTAGCGCGCTCGACTTCAGCGCGACCGGTCCCCGGGTTCGATCCCCAGTGGGAAACAAAAAAATCGGTGTTGACCCAGCATCTTCAGGACAATTGGGGAGCTGCTGTAAATAAAAGACAGTGGCGATCACAGTGAGAGCTTCGGTTCTACTCTCCCAACACGTCTGGTCAGCGTGGGAGCAGTAGACCAACTCCTCCCTTCTGGAAGAGGCCTCATCCAATAGTGGATGGAATATGGCAGTGATTTATAAATTATTATATATAGTACAAATTGTAAATAATGTTCAGAAATGGCTCTTTTTATGGCGAACAAGTTCACTTAACAAGAGAGAAATTTTTCAAAATTACACTAATTACCTAATGCAATTAATTTTCACAAACATTTTTAAAATATATAACTCCGAAGGAAGGCTCCAAAGAAAGCCTTTACCAATTTAGAAATTGGTTTTGAGTATTTTTCTGAGGTATTAACAGAGTTCCGGGGAAATCTAACATGTGTCTGCGTATGAAACGTTAACTCCTTCTAAAATTCAACAGAAAATTCTAAATAAGTTTCTTATTGGATATGCACCGGGAAATCTGCAAGTGTGCTCAATTTCGATTAGAACTATTTCAAATTTGTTCAAGGAAATTTAAGTAATTACTACTGGGTTAGATAGGATCATATTACAGTAGACGCCTCACAGAAAGACGGAGGTTTCTATTTTAAATTTCACTACGATGCACGAAGAAAGAGTTGTTTAGTTATTGAATTGAGTTGATGTATGACCTTTAGGCATATATGGCTCCGTTTGAGATAGGGTATTTAATGTAATGTGTTAATGAGTCGGCGATGGCCTAAGTTGAAGTACCAATCGGAAGTAATATTAGAAAATAATAGTAAATGTAACCAGTAAATGTAAAAACAATTGCAAAATACACATTTGCCCCTATTGACCTAAATCAAAGCATAATGTTTTATTTTCAGCCCTTTTTCCGTCAGGGAGGACTTGTTGGTGAGATAGCTAAATACGAGTCCGAAGATTGAATTTGCGAGTCGTAGAATGCTAGTGTAAGTGGATTAGGCTTGCTGTGGATACCACGGTAAAAAAGAACCCGTCCTTGGACCTCCCTCTTCAAGCAGAAATATTCTTCTTTTACTATGACTGGATACAAAATGTGTTCTTTTTGTCTATGGGCTTACAAGGGACACTATCCAGAAGCGTAAGCCGAAGACGGAATATTTTAGGTTATTTTCAAAGATATCCTAACGCCATACAACATACGAAAACATTAGCTTCTGAATTCCAGAAACAACTGACAAATTGAAGTTTTCTTTCTGTTTAAAAAAAATAACATTTTGATTTTTGTTGTCTCTTCGAACACACAGATAGAAGTTAACAGCAAAACCCCGCACATAAATTACTGACACCACAGCAAGAGAAAATGTGTCTTTTATCATTTTTCAAATTCCGTTTCACCTTTGAGAGGCAGGGATTGAAATTTTAATTTTGATTCGAACCCAGGAGCGGAATTTATGAACCAAATTTCGCAGCTGAATTAATAATGGCAAAACAAGAATAAAAGATAACATTCTCATTTTTGGAATTTAGATTCTATTTCGAGATCCAGGAATTACAATTTGGAAACAAATATTATTTTAAAATGGTAAATAAAGGGAATATTTTCAAAAAAAGCAAAATTATGCATACATGTAAAATGTAGTTTGGGGAATTTGAGCTGTATCAAATGTGTAGATATTAGAAGTTAAAATGTGATATCATCGGGTTATCAGTGTTGACAATTTCGATCTCTTTGAAGTTGGTATAAAAATATCTGCTTTCTGGAAACATTTTCTCTAGCGTCCCTTCTTAGTCGGAGATGTTGAGGAGATACTGATTAGTGATTGATGTTCGAGCTTCATAACTACCGTACTTGGCAACACTGACAAATCAACATTCCTTTAGTTTCGTTCACTAATTATACCACAGCTTTTCATGCGATAAAAGGTATCTGTTCCAGTTAACAAACTATGCGTTTGTCTTGGAGTGACAACATTGCTTGTGCGACACAGCTCATATGTGCTTGGTCACGTGTCCCCTCCCATAGGTATCAGGTTACCAGCGTACATTTGTCATTTGCTGCCTTTATCATAAATTATTTTGTTTTGACACTCGATAATGCCTCACACAGTTGTCAACCCTGTATTTCTTACACGCACAGGAATTCGAACACAATGCAAGAGAACTTTCATGCCTGTTATGATCTCAGACATTACCTACCAAAGGGTTGCACGTCTTTCTCGTCAATTCCAATCATCAGACGACGATTGTGGATTCCACGTTGGCAACCCTGTATCTCTTACAGCCACCGGAATTCGACAACTTCAAGAAGACTTTATTGCTTGTTTTGGTGTCAAGAATAACCTCCCGACGTTTGTCCACACCTTTGTCTTCAATTTCACTGGTCAGGAGGCGATTTTGGATTCAAAGTTTGCAACCCTTTATCTCGAAAACGAGGCGGTGTAGGACCTATGTTATTGAAACGTTCTTCCATCTTTTGTTGTCCGAAACGCACCTGTGACATTTGACCCACATGTTATGACATTTACAACTTTCAACTTTTAACGCGTTACGAATTGATCACCCCTACCCGGCCCTAAACCCCACTACGGTAATGATTACAACCGAGATGTGTAGTATTCTTGTTCCTTCTCTCCGGCATACTTCTTCCTTGCTTTTGGTTACATTACTACATGACATTATGCGCATATGATAATCACAGTACGACTGGAAACGTTGCATTTTTCGTTCTTATTGGGAGCTCCACCAGTGTGGAGCCCAAACGGCTGGTACGATTTAAGAAAATCAACTACTTTAGATTGCAGACCGATCATTTCCAGCCCTACTTTTCCCTCTGACATATTTTCGTATTTGCACTCATAACCAAGTTGGCCTATGACAAGGGACTTTTGTTACACCCTATATATATAGGGTTAGTCCGAAAAAAAAATAGAATATTTTTTAAATTATTTTTTTAAATAATGCTGTTAGAAAATAATGTTCTCTTTAATGGGTAGGGGCACGCGGCCCTGCTCCCTCTGGGGTATCGCCACTGCTCAGGATGTGGTTCAAGCCACGCTAATGAGCTTATCTACTATTACATTTAATATAAAATAAACAAGAGATAATTGGCTAATCATAGTAAAAAATAGGTATATCTTGCGAAAATGATTCATTTGGGCGTGTAGTTATATTTTCCCAATGTTTATTAACATTTGTTTCCGAGTATGAATAGATTCAAGAAAACTACAGTAAGAGTCTTGTAGGAAATTTTCTGCTTTTTCGATTTTTCTGATCATTTCTTCCTATGATGGCCCGTTTTCGAGATAATCGTGAATATGTGGGCGAAAAGCATCACTCTATCCCCCATATTTCAAGATGGTGGACTTAGCAGAAGGCAAAGAATGCATCCTAAACACACTCTTCAACTTATATTTCCTTTCCTACAGGAAGATCGACCTTCTTAAGGACTGTTCAAATAACGTGTTTTCCTTTCCTTGAACGTTCAATTGTTTCATGTAGAAACTAGCGCCACCTATGAATTGACGGATGGAGAAAGCATTGCGCAGGGAGGAAGCAGGGAGAAAGTGACCTCGTCTAGAAACCGGTGGTGTGGGGAGGGCAATCTCGCGGGATTAGTATCTTGCATTCCGTTGTTCCTTTCACTGTATCAATGGAGTTAGTTAGTCGTTCCTTTCATTGTTTGTATATTTTTTCGTTGTATTTTGGACATTCTGTTCAAAATAAGATTATGTTGTTATTTTCAGGAGCATTTTTATGTTTAAAAAACAAGACAATTCACAGGGGAAGGAAACATTTATTTTAGGTAAGCGTCTTCTTGTGTTGTTGAGGATGATAGTCTCAAAATCAAAAGAAGTATCGTTAAAGCACTATTACTAGTAGACGCTGAATATGGTGCGGTCCATTCTCCTCTGCTGTTCTGTACTACTGTACAGTACTGCGCTGTACCAACTGAACTACGTCCGCTTCGAGTTTTACAGAATTTCACGAGTATAGCCACGGGACAACGATGAGCAGTATCCATCTTATATACATTAATAATGAAATATTCAGCTGTATCCCGCCATCAAAACAGGATATGTGGATATTCAGGTTGATTCTTCTTATACACATTATTTACTGAACACACTATATGAATTGTTCTATTGAATAATAGAATATGTTACAAAATTGATTTCAAATAATATGCAATTACTCTAAAAATTACAGCAATTTGTTGCACGCTTCACGTTGTTGATAATTTCCTTAGTATCATTTCTTTTGCACTTCATTTTGAACGCTTTGAAACCTTCTCGTTGATTTATATAATAATACAACTTACAAAAAAGCACTGAAACATTTATGTGTAGCTGTTTCCTGGAAAATCGTTAAAGAGAAGAACGTGAAGAATTACAATTGTAATGGAATACCTGCTCACTGGTCGGTACACGTAATGAATATATAAGGAATATGACCAAGAGCGCCCACCTTAAGAGTAACGGAGGCTGGGCAAAGACCACCTATACACATAATGTCTTTCTTTTACTGACATGATCCCGACATTTAGTGCCATATTAGTATATTTTTTCCGGCTAGGAAAGGAGGGGAAAGCTTTATCCCTAGTGGGCGTCCTTGAATATGACCATGTGAATCATTGTCTTAAAAATACGAGATGTAAAATACCCCTCGAGCGAAGGAGAATGGAAATTTCAAGCGATCAAAACATCTGGCAAAACGAGTACAACTGCGCACATGTTTGCGTTTCTAATTACTCGTGTTTTTCCAATTGGGGTTGTTTGCCTACGATATCACAATAACCACTTCTATCTCGCTACCCGCTGCATAATTGTTTATGCTCCTAATGCTTTTCAAAGATGTTTCTATATTCGCAAAATGTACAACGTCCAAAATGCTTCAATTCCTACACTTCTTTTAAGGTTCCTTCACTTGACTCCATTTGTTTCTCAGCAAAAGAAAGGAAGCAAGGGAAGCATTTAGGACTGGGCCAGAGTTTGCCACGTGGAAGCGAGTAGTGGTGAATTGCCAAGTGACTGTTGCCAATGTATTTTCTTCACTCCACACCAACGGACGGGTACTTTTGCTGGTATTATTGTATTTAAAATTTTATATCTAATGTTTATTATAATAAGAAGACATGAAATATCTAGCATAAATGGTCATCCTCGTTACGATCCCTATTATTTCATGAAGTTTCCTTAATGTTTGCGATAAGGATATATTTTTTTAAAATGCAAAGGCATAAAGTACGCATATTGTGCCTTTTGTCGTATTATATTACGATGGCGTTTAGGGTTATACGTTCTAACGTATTTGCTTTGATTGTTCGAGTTATTATACGATCTAGAAAGGAATACTTCTAACGTTATACGTTGTAATGCATTTAGAATTATACAAAGGTTGAAGGTGGCAACAATTTTGAGCAGATAGAACGCAAACCGGTCGCTATGTGCCAGTTCAGTTCAATCAATGTTGCCACCTGGTCGTACTATACTAGTTGTTCCATGATTATAGGTTCTGCCGTACTTTTGAGTATACGTTCTCCCATATTTTGTATACTTTTTGACGTTTCTGTAAGTTATACGTTCTGCCGGTTATACGTTATAACTTTTCAGTGTTTATACGATTTGTTGCATTCTGTATACGTTCTGACGTTTCTTAAAGTTATACGTTTTGGCGGTTATAAGTTTAGACGTTTAAGTGTTTATACGTTCTGACGCATTTGGTATGCGTTCTGACGATTTTTAGAGTTATACGTTCTGTGGTTCTAGGTACTGATGTTATACGTTTTGACGTTATACGTTCTGACGTTATACGTTTTGACGTTATACATTCTGACGTTTATTTTTTAGAGTTATACGTTTTGACGTTATACGTTTTGACGTTATATGTTCTGACGTTTTTCTTTTGATTCCTCGGAATATTATACGATCTGTCGCATTTTGTATATGTTCTGACGTTTCTTCAAGTTATACGTTCTGACGGTTGTACGTGTTGACGTTTCAGTCTTCATATGACTTGTCGAATTTCGTAGACGTTCTGACGCATTTGGTATACGTTCTGACGTTCTTTTTAGTTATACGTTCTGACGGTTATACGTTCTGTCCGGCTCAAAACACAACCAAATTTAATCCCCGATATACAAAGCGCAATGTTTCTTTAAAAGTAAATTTAATACATAAGGACATAGTTTCACAGTCCGTACAAGCTATATATGTACTTCTAACTAAAATGTAATAATAAAAAAGAAAGTAATTCAAAATAAGCAAAATCAAGAAATACCTAAAGTGGAAACAATTATTTTGAAATATAAGTTCAAAGTAAGAAAATATAGAACGAAACACATAGGTTTGAAAAAGCCTACGTATTATCTTACACGAAAATTAACTGTAACGATTTATACTTTTGCAATATTAAGGTATTGGCGTAATATACATTAATATTGTACATGTGTTACGTACTGAAGTTTTGCAAACGTCTGGGAGATCTAGTTCTGTCAAATCTTGAAAATGTTGAAGTTAATAGAGAATTGTTACCGTTGGTACCGAAAGATATCCATCACCCAGCTGTAATAATATAAATAGTTAACAGAAAGGTCAAGAAAGAAAAGTAGAAAACTAACACTTATTATTATAATTTTAGGAAAGCAAATTTTCTGATGTTTTGTATCAGGAACTATAAGCTATTGATTGGGAGTTGTTACAAATGTATCGGAATGTTAATAACTTAGTGAGTAAATTCTATTGTCTATGAAATATTTGATAGGTGTGTTCCCCGTAAAATAAGTGCTGTTTCAAAGTATCCGTGTTGGTTCACCAAACATATTATTAGAAAACTTAAGGTCAAGGCATATTATCATAAACAATCCAGGGTCAAAACCATGAACTCAACACCTTCCTATCAAGAATTTGCTCGATTATGTAGGGAAATTAAGAAATACATTAGAATTGCCTATACGAGTTTTAAAATTAATTCTAAAATAATATTAATACCAACTCGAGCGAACTATGGAATTTTATAAAAAATAAAAAAGGCAACTACCGCCAAATGTGTTAAAATTTGAAGGTAAGGAGCTGTTTAGGAATGATGAGATAGGGAAGGCATTCGCTCAGTATTTTCAATCGGTATTTCTATCCTCCTCTCACACATATAATAATTTTCATGGTGATGCTGTTCGTAATAGAAATGATGAAATAGGGACACTGTGCATTGACAAAATTCAACTAAAGGTAGTTGAAAATGCTATCTGAAATTTAAAATCGAAGACGACAGTTGGTTCAGATGGCATACCCTCATATGTAGTTAAGGGATGTGTTGATATATTTAAATATCCCCTATTGATAGCATTTAACTTATCCCTAAAAACATGTACTTTCCCGGACAAATGGAAATCTGCCGTGGTTTGTCCTATCCCAAAATCTAATAATAGTATAGACATTAATGACTTCAAATACCAGCTTTTGCAAGAGTATTTGAACAGATCTTACATAAGAGAATTAGTAATCATATTCAACCACTTATTTCAACTAAGCAGCATGGCTTTGTTTCTCATAAATCCACGGTAACAAACTTAGCACTTGTTACGGACTGCAGGGCAGATTCGATGGACGAAGGCAAGGAAGTTGGAGTGATTTATATTGACTTTGAGAAAGCATTTGACAGGGTTAATCACAATATATTACTGGAAAAATTAAATCACTATCACTTCTCACCCACTGTGATTGGGCTCCTCTATTCTTACTTAACAAATCGTAAGCAATCAGTTGTCTATAAAGAATACAAATCATATGAATATTCTGCACTCTCAGGAGTTCCTCAGTGTTCGAACCTAGGATATTTGTTATTCATGTTATTTGTTAATGACCTTCCTGATTGTGTACCTGATAATGAAAAATTGTTACTTGCAGATGACTTTAAAATATATACAAAAGTCAACTCTATCGGAGACTGCATAAGACTTCAGCAAAGCTTAGATAATATTGCAAACTGGTGTGCTATTAATCAACTTGGCGTCAACGTCAGTAAATGTAAAGTATCATCATTTAATAGAAATAAAACTACTCATCAATTTGATTATTCCATTAATAAAATTGTACTAAACAGACCCACTATAGTTAAGGATCTTGGTGTTAGTTTTGACTCGAAATTGACTTTTAACATACATGTTACAAATATAGCAAATGAAGTTTTGAAGTTACTAGGATTCGTAATTAGGACAGGAAGAGAATTCAACAACGTATCAAGATTGGAAAAAATTTACTATGCTTATGTTCGCTCCAAGGTAGAATATGCTTCTTCTTTTTGGAATCCATATCAATTGAAACATTGCCAACAATTAGAGAAAATCCAATCAAAATTTCTTAAATTTCTGACTTTTAAAGAAACTAGAATCAATCCTGCTTATGATAGTTACAATGCAGTCATTAAGAACATTAATATTCAGAGCTTAGAACAAAGGCGCAACATTGCTGATCTGTTATTTCTTCAAAAAATGTTCAAAATAAGTTAAATTGTATGGATTTAGATTCGACATTACAGTTTGATGTTCCATCATCTAAAACTCGTGTTAATAATACTGGTCTCTTCCACTGTAAAAAGACAAGAACCAATAACTTGATGAGGTCACTAACCTTGAGAATTTGTACTATATATAACAAATTCTGTACAGTTAACTATAATCCGGACATATGCTATATGTCGCCTAAAGAATTTAGAGATGCAATTGTTAATAAAGTCTGTACAACTACTTTGTAAAGCTCAACACTATGCCTGTTGTGTTTTCACTAAATAAATAAATATAAAAAAAATCAAAGTATTGAAATTAGGTGATGTTAAAAGTAAAATAAGGTTTTCGCCATTTAATTACAGTTAAGATTTATTATACTATGAAATAATGTGATTTGCGATAAAATACAATTATCTGCTTTTCAACCAATCTCGAATCTATTCTTGAACCACAAATTTGGTTTGAGAGTAACATGATTTAAATTTTGCTTAAAAATAGATGTTTTTATAGGACATTTTATTCCATACATAAAATTGCAAACATATAACTTACAAGATTTAACACTATACTTCTTCTACACTTCCATGTTCATTGTTTATGATAAGATAAATACAATTGCTTAGATATATTTTTTTTTTGCTAGATCTTTGAAAATATCCTTCATGAAACATCCTACCAGATCTTACCTATTTCAATCAATAGTGCCTGCATAAGCAATTATTCAACTCTGAAATAAAATATGGATACACAAATACGCTGTTATGTGCTAAAAGTTCTAACTGAAACGTTCACTTCATTACACCTTAAAATATAATAACATGTCAATATGCACTAATTAAAATAGCAACATAAATATATATGTGGAAATGTAAGGCTGTTTACGAAACGTTTCTTGGTTTCTCTCTGAGTGTTCGTCGCGGAATCAATACTATTAATTCAGGTGAAATATGGCTTATGTTTATTTCAAATCTGTAGAACATTTAGATACTAAAATTCGTGGTACATACTACGAGGATAAGACAGTAATGCGCAGAACTATCCGAAGGACAAATTGTATCGCCAGAGACTCATGCGTTCATGAAATAGTGTTCCGATCATCATTTCAAGGAAAATCAGAAAGTAGACCCAAATTGGAAGGAAGAAATATTATAAAATTTGCTTTAAACCAAAGTAATTTGGTAGAGAATCAAGCAATAGAATAAATTTAGCAGGATTGATCTAGATTTAAATAAGAGTGGCGATATTATTTTTGTCTCTCACTAGTTACTACCGATAGTCAAACATAAATGACAATTGATATGCAAGTTAATATACAATTATTTACCAAAACTATAATCACTGTTCTACAATCTTTGTAACTTTTCCTTGTAACCACATTTGCACTTATTTTTAATATAAATAACTAGTTGTGAACTTCACTTAAACCTTATTCGTAGCTTGACTAATTACTTCATTACCATTGCATTAGATTGTAATTATATCGAAATTAAATAACACTCTGAAGATACAAATAAACATAAATTATTTTTACATAGCTCGCTTTGCAAATCTGTTGTATAAGAATTATAACATGATTGAACTTGGCACTCTTACTTCTGCCGTCGTAATTTCTTATACACAAACCATGGCCTCACAAAAATATAATAAAAAAAATCCGCTATACTCATTATACTTCCTCCGAGAAAGAAGGCAATAACTCCACCAAAAGACACTGCAAAAAGTAAGAACAAATACCACTTTAGATAAGCTGGTTATGTGAAAACAACTATTAGTATGAATACGTGTACATGTTAGCCTAAGATAATACGTATATCCAGCAAGTTACAGATCATCTATATAATATTAAACTACAGAAGTAAATTTAAGGTAGAGAGGTGATTAAACCTTCCAGGAAGAAAATCAGGAATTAATATAGGAAAATATTATTTATAAAGAAGTTAGTATTTTAAACATGTAAAGAATAACAATTATATTAGCTATCAATGTGAGAATTATTGTTGAAGGATTGGCAAATATCGTTGCTTTTAACACTTTCCGAAAAATATAATAATAATATCGGGTTCACTTTCTAACGTATAATTTGAAATGAATCTCCTGTTTTGAAAATTCACAAATCCATCCATGGAGTAAGTGCTTTGGCCATTAAATAAATAGTATTGTTGTTGTTGATTGATTTCTAAAAAAAAATATATAGAATAAGCTTAAGTTGTTTTTATCTTGAAATTTCGTTTCCATAAAGCTTAATGGTAGAAGATTATGAAGTATTTAAATGTAGTTAGTTAGGAGCGTAAATTTATTGGTCGAATGTGCAAAGAAATGCGCTAATGTAAAGTAAAATTAATTTACTCTTGGAACGTTAGGAAGTATTCTGTTGTAATTTATCATCCGACTTCTTGGGTGTCAAACCATTTAACAGCGGCAATTAAGATAATCCGCGTTTAATGCATTCTTATTAACACCAGCTTTTGATGTAACTTTTTATAATGCTCGTAACTTCGTAATCATTTGAGAAAGATAACTTTTTGAGTAGAAATTATAAACTTAGAAATATAATTAACACAGAAACATAATTAATGCAGAAATATAATTAATACAGAAACATAATTAATGCAGAAATATAATTAATACAGAAATGTAATTTTTGGTTGTCGACCTACTGCTATTTATAGACAGTATCTGTGCTGAAGAACTCGAGATAAGTTTTCAGTAGCTTTGTGGACTCACTTATGAAGGATTAAGAGTATAGGTAAACCCATCGTTAGATAATGAAGGATTCGTATGAAGGTCAACTACGAATTAGATAAAGTTCCATGGTCACCAATAAAAATAACAGGGTCTCGCCCTTTCTGCCTCCTGATTGGTTGCTACGGTAGGTGAAGCACATCTTGGTAATTTGGATATTCTTCCAAAGAATCGTGGCAAAGTATCTAATTATAGATTTAATTTTCAGTACTTATAAAGGCTGTTCCTTACTTGGTTAATTACAAGCAGATTTTCTGTTAAATTCTTAACTGTTTTGCTCCCACAACAGCATTCTTAATTGACCGTTGATTGTAACAACTGTTATTAGTTACTTCTTTGTATTTACTGTAGGACTGTTTATTTGATATCTTCACTCGATTGAAATTCAATTGCAGTAAAGTTGTCTACGTCTATATTTTCAAGTTGAGACGGCTTCTCTTAATTTTGTATAGTTCTTGTTTTCTAAATAATGCATATAACATAACGGCATTGTGGTATTAATATTTAATGGTACGCATTAATTTGGTTAATTTTATTTACACCAAAAACCACTTAGTGGTTACTTTTGAAGTTGAATGTGACTTGTAGTGGATTTTTAAGTGATGTGCACTTTCTCTGAAGAATTTATACATGCTCCCTGATGGAAAATCACTGAAGAACATTCGTAAGGAATTCACCTTGTTTTTCCAAAGATGGTACATAAAATGAAGGAAAGACTAAGTAGTATTAAGCATAGCATAGCGTCGCGGAGACATCTATAACATTGTATGCAGAGTGGTACGAAACAAATAAAATGAATCGGTAGTCAGAAAAAAGGAAATAAGTCCCCATTAATTAGTTTTCTGGGAAATTAACAAAAACTATATAACATTTTTATTATTTACTAGTAAAGTACCCGCCCAATAGTGTGAGGTGAATAAAATATGTTTGCAAGAGTGATTGGGACATTCACTAATACTCAGTTACCCGTGCTGGGCTACACTCCTTTAGTTAGTAAGTTTGGGGGGATGCGCCCTCCTTACCTTGATCAGACTTCCTGGGGGCTGCAATCCCATGGTGCAGATCAACTATAGCTATTAATACCACCACTACTAATGCTACTACTATGATAAAGGTTCGTGTTTTCATTTTGTCAATCACTCTTCACATTCTTTATATCTCTGGATGTCTTTGGATTAGATTTTGAGCTTCTAAGGGGATAATATAAACTTAGTCTCCGTCGGGTTGTCTGAATTTCTCTAAATCAAAATGTGTCCGCACATCAAGCGGAGACTACAATACGTACAAACCCGTTCTAGAGCTGTTTATTATCACACTTGAGGAGCATCAAAGCGTCCAAAGAAGCGATAATAACCTTTATTTTATAGCAAACTGCTACATAAAAGCAAAACGTCGTATCAAAACATGGGTATTTTATTCTTAAGAAATCAGATATTAATCCAATTACACAATATATTGTATCAACGTTCCCAGTATAGACTATTTACATTCAGATGACCATTACCTCAAGATAGCTTTTAAAACAATTATATATACACATATCTATTTAAAAACACTTTTAAAAATAATGGCTTGACATTGTAAATCCTTTTACCTTTTTATGTTAGATCCCAAATAAACAATTCGAGATATAGCTCCTTTCTTATATGCAGCCACATGAGAAAAATGTGCTGCCTTTGTTCATCAACCAATAAAGTATCTGAAGCTACATAACAATAAACAAAACATTGAATAGTAATAAATCCTTTTCTTCTCTCTTTTAAACTGGATGTATAAAATGAAATTAATATAAAACAACTGAAAAGTACTAAGATCTTTTGTTCCCTTGATAAATTATGGCCTATCAGGGTCATATCAACTACAGCTACAACAAATAATAATTATACTGTATTATTTCTACTACTACTACTACTAATACTTTTATTATTAATAATACTACAACTAGTACTTTTACTACTATTACTATTAATACTACTACTACCACTACTACTGCAACTATTAATAATATTACACAACAACAATATCTCCTACTACTAATACTAATACTTCTGCCAAATACTACTGCAATACTTTAAATCATTAAATCTAAATATTTTATTAACAACAATCCACATTGGGATTTTAAAAAAATAATTGCCCTCTCGAATTTTCCTCATTCATCCTTGCGAGCTGGTGGTGCTAATTCCTGTCGAGAGGTCGACAAAAACAACAGAAAATGCAGTATCCTGTTAGATAATTGTTCTTTATTGCCATTGCAATCGAGTGAAGCGGTACTTGGAGCACCGAGGGCTTCAATTTCGTCAAGGAAGTTAGACGACGCATTGGGTTTGTTTCCGGCAATGCTCGAGCAACTGCTTTCCTACTGCAACGTATTAGTATCGCCGTTCAGCGTGGTAATATTTCTTCAGTTCTTGGAACGCTGCCCCCGGGGAAGGAATTTGAGGAGACTTTCGTTTGAAAATGTGGTTTCCCTTATTGTTGTTTGTGTTTTTTTAAAATTTTTACTTGTTGTGTAAGGCTTTATTGATTTTACAGATAATTCATGACGTAGTTATTGTTATCTCGTATGTAATAGTATGTAATAAATAAATATTTATGTAAAAAAGGAAAAATAATATATATTTCTGATTGTTGTTTTAACTTCAACATGGAAAAAATGTATTTCTGCATTGTTCTAATAATGAAATAACGGACTTTATTAAA